>CAUYQV010170693.1:0-21585 GCA_963574575.1 Galagoides demidoff | reverse complement strand
GCCTGGCTATTTTTTGGTTGCAGCTGTCATTGTTGCTTGGTGGGCCTGGGCTGGATTTGAACCCGCCACCTTAGGTGTATGTGGCTGGCGCCTTAGCCACTTGAGCCACAGGCACCGAACCGAGGCTGAGGGTCCTTATCATCAGTCATCAAAACCCAGAAGGTGGCTCGGCGCCTGTGGCTCAAATGGCTAAGGCTCCAGCCACATATACCTGAGCTGGCAGGTTCGAATCCAGCTTGGGCCTGCCAAACAACAATGATAGCTGCAACCAAAAAATAGCCGGGTGTTGTGGTGGGTGCCTGTAGTCCCAGCTATTTAGGAGGCGGAGGCAGGAGAATCACTTGAGCCCAGGAGTTGGAGGTTGCTGTGATTGCAATGTCACAGCACTCCCACAGCTGGGAAGCCAAGGCAGGTAGAGCTCACAAGTTAAAGACCAGCCTGAGGGCTCGGCATCCATAGCACAGTGGTTATGGCACCAGTCATACACCAGGCCTGATGGGTTCGAATCCGGCCTGGGCCAGCTAAACAATAATGACAACTGCAATAAAAAATAGTTGGGCATTGTGGCAGGCACCTGTAGTCCCCACTACGTGGAAGGCTGAGGCAAGAGAATTACGCCCAAGAGTTTGAGGTTGCTGTGAGCTATGATGCTACAGCACTTTACTGAGGAGGATATAGTGAGACTGTCTAAAAAAAAAAAAGGGTGGCGCCTGTGGCTCAGTGAGTAGGGCCCCAGCCCCATATACCTAGGGTTGCGGGTTTAAACCCAGCCCTGGGCAAACTGTAACAAAAAAATAGCCAGGCATTGTGGCAGGTGCCTGTAGTCCAAGCTTTTTGGGAGGTAAGAGAATCGCCTAAGCCCAAGAACTAGAGGTTGCTGTGAGCTGTGATGCCACAGCACTCTACTGAGGGCGAAAAGTGAAACTCCGTCTCTAAAAAAAAACAGAAAAAAGACCAGCCTGAGCTAGAGTGAGACTCCCATCTCTAAAAAAATAGCTGGGTGTTGTGGTGGGTGCCTGTAGTCCCAGGTACTCAGGAGGCTGAGGCAAGAGGATCACTTGAGCGCAAGAATTTGAGGTTGCTGTGAGTGCCTCAATTCCACGGCACTCTAGGAGAGGGTGACAGAATGAGACTCCTGTCTCAAAAAACCCCCAGAAGATGGAGAAAGTCAGTCTTTGCATAGGTGGTGTCCACTAACACTTGAGCCTTGCCTGGTCCTTTCATTTGGCCAAAGTCCCAGGTTCCTCCCACTCATGCTGCCATCACAGCAGCCTGCTAGGTGAGAGAGCAGGTGAGAGCAATGTTGTGTGCACCTCTCCTCCCCAACATGCCCCATAGACTCCTCTGTTTACCCTAGGCCCTGCCTGGTTCACTGATCTGAGAAGGCAAAACATGGCCACTGTCATTGGCCTTGACCCTAAAGACTGGCTCCCTTCACCTAGTTTGGCCTGAAACAGCTGCTGAGAGGCAGAGGAATGGCATCAGGTGCTTTTGGTGAGGAAGTGGCAGGCATGCTGGCAGGAGATCCTGTGCCTCTGCTGAGTCTGCTCAGTGGAGGGGGCAGCACAGGACAGGAGTCACTTGGGAAAGTGGTCAGAGGTTGTTCACTCTGTTAAGGTCCTCCATAGGAGCCTTGCTGTGTGTGTGCAAAAGAGGTCTCTTTGCGGCTGCATGCATTGACTCATGCCTGTAATCCTAGCAGTCTGGGAGGCCAGGGCAGGTGGATTGCTTGAGCTCTGGAGTTCAAGACCAGCCCGAGGAAGATCTTGCCTCTACTAAAAACAGAAAAACTAGCTGGGTGTTGTGGTGCACACCTGTAGTCCCAGCTACTTGGATTGCCCAAGCCCAAGAGTTTGAGGTTGCTGTGAACTGTGATGCCACAGGACTCTAGGGTGACAACATGAGACTCTATCTCAAAAAGAAAAAAAATTGAACCCAGCCTGGGCCAGCTAAAAATAAAATAAAAAAGTAAAAAGAAGAAAAAAAGAGCTCTTTGCATGGGTGGTGGGAAGATCACAGAGCCTGGGCCCCTCTAGGATTGCCCAAGGGTCAGTAGGATACTGTGTTTTCCTGGAGTTAGGTACCCTCTGCTCATTTGCCTGAATTCTGGGCCCAGGTCCGGGCTGCGTGGGTGATGGTTTTAACTATGCCTGTTACAGTAATGGTGTATGAGATTCCAAGCAGAACTGTGGGGTCTCCTGGTATGTGGTAAAATTACAGTAGCTCTACTCCATCCTTCACTAGGGGTGTCAGTCAAGAGTTTGACCAGGATAAGGGGTGTCTTTTTTTTTTTTGAGACAGAGTCTCATTTTGTCACCCTGGGTAGAGTGTTATAACATCATAGTTCACAGCAACCGCAAACTCTTGGGCTCAAGTGATTCACTTGCCTTGGCCTCCCAAGTAGCTACAGGGGCCTGTCACAATGCTTAGCTGTTTTTAGAGTTGAGGTCTCTTCCTGGCTCAGGCTGGTCTTGAACCTGTGAGCGTAGGCAATTCACCCTCCTCGGCCTTCTGGAGTGGAGAATTACAGGTGAGCCACTGTGCCCAGCCTTGGGATGTCTGGTTTTTGACCTCTCCAATATGTGTCAAATCATTTAATATTTGCCAATCTGATGGGTTAAAATGGCAAATCATCTGGGTTTTCCCTTATTTCCAGTGAGGCTGGACATCTGTTCCAATTATCTATTGTTGGGTAAAATTCACCCCAAGAAACAAATCACCCCTAAACAACTGACACAGACATTCCGTGTCACCTCACAACACTGGGTGTGTGAGGACAGCTGTGGACAGGGGAAAGCCTTAGGTCTGTGCCACAGGCTGAGGTCACTTGACTGGCATCTGGCCAGTATGGGGACTACTGCCCTTACTAGCATCCTCTGTGGGCTGCAGCACCCTCAGAGCTGCAGGATGCCAGGGGGACATGCCCATTCTGTGGCGGTCTGCAGGGGTCTTTCCATTGGTCAGCTACATCCCCTTTCCTGTGGCTATTCACTCTCTGCCCTGTTCTCTTAGGTGCTCCTGGTCAGTAGGAGCACTGCCAGCGTTTGGACCCCCAGAGTAGGAACAGTTTGAGGTCAGCACTAGGAGGGTAATGTTGGGGCTGGGTTGGAACTGAGGTTAATGCAGTTACTGGTAGGCCAAGGGAGGTGCAGCAGGAAGCAGGGATCTCCCAGGGTATGGGGACCTGGCAGCAGTCCAGGGAGAAGGAGAATGCATGTGGACAGCCACTTGGTGTTGGGTGGTCAAGGGTGAGTGAGAGGAAGTCTGGTGTTCTGTGGTAACTGCAGAAGGCCTGGATCACAGGTGGGGCTGCATGGGGAGGCTGCAGGTGTGGCTGACCCTGAGCACTTGGGATTTCCTGCTTGGCAGCTCCAAGGATGTCAGAGTCTGGGTTCTCCTCCCCTTGAGTGACTCTATCAGGTCAGGAGAAGGAGGTGGTCTTTGACTTTGACTCAGCCCCTCAGGAAGAGGAGGGGGTGGAGCTGCAAGGACCTGGCTCTGCCTCCTACTGCACACCCCTGCTTGAGTCTGCTGTGGTGTGGTTTTTGCTAGGTGGGTCCTCCTTCTTGACCAGCTGTAACCATGGTCCTCTGACCACAGTGAGCTTTGGATATACATCTGTTGGACTGAGGAACTCGTGTTCCTGACCATAGAATGGCAGCAACTGCTGCAAAGAGTTCCTGGGCTGGGCACTCCCACTGGGGAGGTGGGAGAGGACCAGGTTGTCCATGTGCAGAAAATCAACCTCCTGGGCAGGCTACGCCCTCCTTTGTGCCATAATGCGAGTACCCCTCTGCTCAAGCAGGTCTGACTGCATTCCAGCAACATAAGGGCTGGCGTTTAGCTTCCTGGAACGGGAAGGGGATCTCCCTGCCTGACAGACTTGCCTGCCAGGCAGCATGAAGGTGTGCCAGCAAGGCTGTCCGAGCTTCCTCTGTAGGGAACTGGGGTTACTGGTCTGGGGGTAGCCCCAGGGTCATCTGGGTGAGCATCGGGATTTTCCTGCTCTGTGGGGCATGGGCAGGAGATATTTTCTGAAGCAGGCTGCCAGCTCACTGGCCTTTCCAGGACCCCACCCAGGTGGGACTACTTGTCCTGCCTAAATTCCTGTGCTGGGGACAGGGAGTGACCTAGGCCATCTGCTGGCTGGACTCATGGCACCCTCTGCTTTGCAGCCATCCGGGTGACGTGCACAGGTTCCTGTGGGGTGTCCAACAAGGCCAATGATGCAGCTTGGGTGGTGGAGGAAAGCTACTTCAACAGCTCCCTGTCGCTGGCCGACAAGGGTAAGTCAGGGGCCAGTCCCTTGCTTGTTCCGAGCCACGACCCCTGAGTCTCCCAGGGCTGGGGCCCTGACAGGTCTCCAGCAGGCATTGTGACATTACCTTGTAGTGGCGGGGTAGCGGAAAGGGTCACCTCCTGGTACGGGATTTGCCTGGGCTCTGACCCCTGGCATAGCTGTCTTGTCCTTGCTCTCACCACAAATCACTCTCATGTCCTGCCAAGCACTACTTCTCCACTCCTCTGCTCAGACCACAGCCTGTGCTGCTGTGGTGCTGTGACAGAGGCAGGAGACCCAGTAGTCCCATGCAGCATGAGCCGTTAAGCTGTGATGTCTACTCCTGTCCTGGCCTTGTGGCCGCCTCAGGCCTTCTGAAGCCTGCCTCCCCAACCTCTCTCCTGTCTCTGCAGGGAGCCTGCCCGCTGGAGAACACAGCTTCCCCTTCCAGTTCCTGCTTCCTGGTGAGAGTTCAGCCTGGACAGGGATGGTGGTGACCAGCTGGTCCTGGGAGGGTGGGCTCCACGGGGTGGGAGGCAGATGGGTGCCAGTCCCTGCTCTCTCCCCAGCCACAGCACCCACGTCCTTTGAGGGTCCTTTTGGAAAGATTGTACACCAGGTGAGGGCCACCATCGACACACCACGCTTTTCTAAGGATCACAAGTGCAGCTTCGTGTTCTATATCTTGAGCCCCCTGAATCTGAACAGCATCCTGGACATTGAGGTGAGGATGGAGCAGTGGCCTCCTCAGTGTCCCTACCCTTGTGTGTGTATACATGAGGGAGCTGGGCAGGCTCAGCTTTGCCCTGACGCCCTGTCCCCAAGCTGAGGCTAGGTGGTGGGTCTGCAAGCAGCAGGCTCTTTCTGGTGCTGCTTGTGCTGGTGTCCAGGGGCATGTCCTGATGCCACAGGGACCCAGCCTGCCCCCACCTGCTAAGTCCCTCCCTGGCCCTCTCCTCAAGCAACCCAACGTGGCCTCTGCCACGAGGAAATTTTCCTACAAGCTGGTGAAGACAGGCAGCGTGGTCCTCACGGCCAGCACTGACCTCCGAGGCTATGTGGTGGGGCAGGTGCTGCGGCTGCGTGCCGACATCGAGAACCAGTCAGGAAAAGACACCGGCCCCATGGTGGCCAGTCTGTTGCAGGTCGGAGCTCTGCTCAACTTCTTGGGCCTGTCCCCCTGGGGTGGGCTGTGGCCTACCCAGGCTCACAGGCTGGTCTTTCCCCAGAAAGTGTCCTATAAGGTCAAGCGCTGGATCTACGATGTACGGACCATCGCAGAGGTGGAGGGTGTGGGTGTCAAGGCCTGGAAGCGGGCACAGTGGCAGGAGCAGATTCTGGTGCCTGCCTTGCCCCAGTCAGCCCTGCCAGGCTGCAGCCTCATCCACATTGACTACTTTCTGCAGGTTCGGTGCCCAGGGTGTTGGGTGACCTGAGGCCCGGTGGCCTTGGCCCTGGTCTTTCATCCTCACCTCATACTTCCCAGGTATCCCTGAAGGCGCCCGAGGCCACTGTGACCCTCCCAGTCTTCATCGGCAATATTGCTGTGAACCAGGCCCCACTGAGCCCCCCGGCAGGCCCAGGGCCGCCTCCTGGGGCCCTGCCTCCAGCAGTGCCTTCTGCACCACCCCAGGAAGAGGCTGAGGCTGTGGCTGGTGGCCCCCACTTCATGGACCTGGTCTCCCTGTCCACCAAGAGCCACTCACAGCAGCAGCTGCCACCTGCCATGCTGGGTTCTGTACCTGGTGCCCCTGAGCCTGGTCCTCAGGATTGTAGCCCTACCCCCCACCCATTGGCCCCTCCCCTGTGCATCTCCACAGGTGCCACTGTCCCCTACTTTGCAGAGGGCTCTGGGGAACCTGTGCCTGCCATCAGCACCTTAGTCCTCCCACCAGAATACAGTGCATGGGGCTACCCTGAAGGTGAGTGGAGACCCCAGGACCTGATGCAGGGGATGCCACTGCTCCATGCAGACCCAATTTTCTCCCCACAGAGGCCCCGCCATCCTATGAGCAGAGTTGCAGTGGTGCTGATCCCGGCATGACTCCCAGGAACAGACCTTCAGGAGTTGACTCCTAAGCTGCCTTCTCCGGGCTGGCCTGGCCTCTACTCTGGGCCTGCAGCACCCAGGGCCTCGTGCCTTCACTCCCAGCCTGGCCAGGAACACTCAGGACCTGCTCAGCCTCTGCCAGTGCCCTGGAGTCAGCCCTCCTTTCCCTGGGCTAGGCTGGGCTGGGGTTGTGGGGAGCTTGGACCCGGAGAGACTACTCAGTAAATAAAAGCTTTGTTTGGAGAGCTGGGCAGAGGCTGGCCTCTTGGAGGGCATGCCTGGCCCCAAGCCACCCCTCCCCTTCTGGGTGCACTGGCTCCTGTGGGGTCAGGAGTCAGAGTGCATGGTTAGGGTTAAGGCCCCTAACCCAGGCCAGAGGTGGCACTGGACTGCCCACAAAGGCTAAAGGATGCACCCATGGCATATGGAGCCTCCAAAACCTGCGATGCAGATCTGAGATGCATCTTTGAGGGGCTGCTCCTCCTCTGCCCATTAGTGCACACCTTTGGCCCCACCTGGGTCTCTATGCCCAAGCTCTCTCCTGCCACATTCGAATTTCAAGTGCCTCCTATATAGGCCCCAAGGGCAAGGCGAACCCATGGGTTCCATACAACATGTTGAGAAGGGGCTTCCTGCAGACTCCTGCTATTGGGTGAAGGGTTAACCATGGTTAGATGTGGTTACCTTGTCTGACAAACTCATAGGAGTGTTAGAGGACAGGTTGAATGCTCCCCTTCCCCACAAACAGCATGATTAAAGCTTATTTCTTGAACAGTCCAGAGGTGGCAGATCTAGGCCTGGTGGCACAACTGTCATTCTCAAGCAGTGGTTTTCACCCCTGGGTCCTGGGTAGCTGCTGTACTTTCCACCATCACCCAGCCTATCAGACCTGTACCTCCACCTTCTTGAGGGTCAGACTGGAAAGTGGATTATATCACTTTTGACACATGCCAGTGCCCTTCCTCCTTACTTCCTGGTTAGAAATGTGGTCTTCAGCCAGGCAGCCACATACCTAGCTGAAATTTTACTAACTGTGGGACAAGGACAGCGTGAATATTGGAGAAAAGCAGAAAGTATGCCAGAGATGGGATAATCTGTGAAATGCTTGCTAGAAGTATAGCCTCTTGTATGAAAGGAAAGCCTGCCTGGGTTTGTCCCCTCTCTGTCTTTTAGCAGTTGTTACTGTGAATACACTCTATGCCCTTATTTCAGTTCACTTGCTTAAAATGTGGGTAAGAACAGCACCTGCCTCTTGGGACAGATGTGAAGTTTACATTGTTAACACATGTGCTGAGAGCAACATCTGACATGTCAGTGGCCAGTGGTCATTCACACAAGGGTAGGGTGGGTCCAGCTGATTGCAAAGTGGGAGTGAAATGGCTGCCTGTAGCCTACTTCTCAGCATTTATTTATGGTTAATATTTACCTTGTTGAAAATTTTTCTTCACATTTTAATTCCTTTATCTATTCAACATATATATATATATTTTTATAGAGACAGAGTCTCACTTTATCACCCTCAGTAGAGTGCTGTGGTGTCACACAGCTCACAGCAACCTCCAAATCCTAGGCTTAGGTGATTCTCTTGTCTCAGCCTCCCAAGTATTGCGAGGGACTACAGGCACCTGTTACACACGTGGCTATTTTTTTTGTTGCAGTTTGGCTGGGCCAGGACCAGGTTTTAACTTGCCACCCTCAGTATATGGGCCCTACCCACTGAGCCACAGGTACCGCCCAATTCAACAAATATTTATCTCCTGTATGCCAGGTATTGTTTTAGGCCAGTGGTTCTCAACCTTCCTAATGCCGCACCCTTTAATACAGTTCTTGTGGGTCTCGACCCACAGGTTGAGAACCGCTTGTTCTAGGCACTAGTGCATATAAAACAAAGGAATTACACTGAAGTGGGAAGACAGACAATATTGCATAAAAGGTTGTGAGAGATGTCACACAGTGCATTGGAACAAAACAGAGTAAGAGGTACAGGAATTAAAGGGCAGTATCTTTTCTTTTCTTTCTTTCTTTTTTATTATAGAGACAGAGTCTCACTTCATTGCCCACAGTAGAGTGCCATGACATCACACTGCTCACAGTAACCTCCAACCCCTGGGCTTAGGTGATTCTCCTACCTCAGCCTCCTGTGTAGCTGGGACTACAGGTGCCTGCCATAGTGCCCAGCTATTTTTTTTGAGACGGAGCCTCAAGCTATCCCCTTGGGCAGAGTGCCATGGTATCACAGCTCATAGCAACCTCCAACTCCTGGGCTCAAGCGAGTCTCCTGCCTCCGCCTCCCAAGTAGCTGGGACCACAGGCACCCGCCACAACGCCCGGCCATTTTTTTTTTGGTTACAGCCATCATTGTTGTTTGGCGGGCCCAGGCTGGGGATTCGAACCCACCACCTTAGGTGTACGTGGCTGGCACCTTAGCCGATTGAGCCACAGGCGCTGAGCCACTGGGAGATAATTTTTGATGAACTTGTTACACAACAATAGATAATGAGTACACCCATAAGAACAAAACTAGAATAGTGTCTGGTATTGACTATAAAGGACACTTGATAAATATTTGTATAATGCATAAATTAAAATGAATAAATACAAGTTTAATTTATATCCTTTCATACTTTTCTCTATTTTATAGCCTCTTTTAAAGTTAGCTTAACAGAAGAGTGTTTCTGAGAGGATCTCTTTAATTATTAAAAGCTCAACCATTCAACAGATATTTATTGCTGCTATTATTTGTCAGTGAACCACTTTCTTCAACTATGAAATACTTGTGAGACCAATTGAGCACCTGCCAAGGTTTCATAAATAATTATTTATTGAATCTCTCTCTGTAAGGCTCTCTGACTAAAGAGGTTAAAACCCAGATGTTGGGTTAGGTAGGTACTGACCAAGAAAAGCAAAGAGTTGGTGCTGAGAGAGAGATTCTTTTATACTGACATACTTAAAGAGTTCATAGGTGAGAATGAGACAGATTGTTGAGCTAGAGAGTATAAATAATGCAAGTTATCAACAGATACTGGGAACAATCTGGGGGAAATATAACCCATTCACACTCTCTATGGTGTGAAGTGTGGTCAAAGTTAATTCTGGAGTCAGATAATCTGGGTTAAAATCCCAGATTCTCCCATTTACCAACTGGGAGAACGTAAAGACATCATTGAATCTTTTTTTTTTTTTTGAGACATAGTCTCACTATGTTGCCCTCAGTAGAGTGCTATGACATCACAGCTCACAGCAACCTCAAACTCTTGGGCTTAAGAGATTCTCTTGCCTTAGCCTCCCAAGTATCTGGTACTACAGGTGTCTGCCACAACACCTGGCTATTTTTTGGTTGCAGTTGTCATTGTTGCTTAGTAGGCTGGGGCCAGGCTCAAACCCAGCAGCTTTGGTGTATGTGGCTGGCGCCCTACTCACTGAGCTACAGGCGCTGAGCCCATTGAGTCTTTTTGATCCTCAATTTCTACGTCTATAACTTGAGCAAACAAATATTATGACATGCCTTTTACAGGCCTCATGTAAAAGGCTTGGCATATTGCCTACCATATAGTAGGCACTTCAAAAATTGTTGGCTACTTTTCTTATGATGAATTTTCTTGTGCCCTAATGTGTTAGATGCTGACCTCATTCATCTTCTTATTTTATCTTATTTTATTTTATTTTATTTTTTGAGACTGGATCCCATTCAGGCACCCGGGCTAGAGTGCAGTTCACATCATCATAACTCATTGCAACCTTGAAGTCCTGGGCTCAAGCCTTCCAAATAGCTAGGACTACAGGTTCCCACCACAAAATTGGGCTAATTTTTCTACTTTTTGTAGAGACAGGGTCTTGCTCTTGCTCAGGCTGGTCTCAAACTCCTAGCCTCAAGTGATTCCCCCTGCTCTACCTTAGCCTCCTAAAGTACTAGGATTACAGGTGTGAGCTACTGTGCCTGTCCCCTAATCTCCCCCTTTTTGCCAGAGTGCAACATGGTGGAACTGTCCGATTATAGAACATCAAAATAAATCATTAAACTATTAGGAGACATTTGGAGACTCTTCTTGCACCACGGTGACCTCGATGGTGGGTCCTGTGTGTCTTTAAGTTGAACTTCTGAGGTTTCAGCTATATGGGTATTGCAGGAATAATTCAACCCAAACACTTCAGGGCTAGTTAGCAAGAATCAAGTCAAAAAGTGGTTTTCTTGTTCATCCACTGAGCTGCCTCACTTTACTTGACCACATTTGGAACTGTGTGAACCTCCCATCATTCTCTTCTTTCTCTTTGTCTTTTTTTTTTTTTTTTTGAGACAAGAGTCTCACTCTGTCACCCTTGGTAGATGGGTGGCATCACAGCTCACAGCAACCTCCAACTCCTGGGCTCAGGTGATCCTCTTGCCTCAGCCTCCCGAGTAGCTGGGACTACAGGCACCCACCACAGTGCCTGGCTATTTTTTGTTGCAGTTTGGCCAGGGCCGGCTTTTAACCCACCACCCTCGGTATATGGGGCTGGCTCCCTACCCACTGAGCACAAGGGGCGCCCTTTTCTCTTTATCTTATCAACCCTTCTCACTTTGCCGATTTCTTCCTCTACTTTTACCTGTTCTAAGAATCTCTCTCATTTTTTTCCTATCTTTCCTTTCTGTCCACTTCCTGGTCCTGGGGAAGTAGGAAGGAAGAGACTGAGTGGGACGTGCCATTTGGATTTCTTCCTTCCTTTTTTTCCTTACCCACATCACATGCTTTCATTGCAGAGGCACTTTGAAAATTGCCAAGCAAATGAGGCTTTTTTGTTTGCTTGTTTGTTTTTTTCCAGATGGAGCCAATTACATTTTAGGGCTTATGTGGCCATCAATAAAATTCAAGTGAAACTGGATAAAGTGGACAAAATGTCCTTTCTGTTTGGCTTACTCCATGGCTACAAACATATCATTATTATTTTTTTGGCCGGGGCCGGGCTTGAACCCACCACCTCCGGTATATGGGGCCGGCGCCCCACTCCTTGAGCCACAGGAGCCACCCACATCATTATTTTTATTTTCCTCCATTTGGTTATTTTCCTAGAACGGGCCCTCTGATCTTCTGGAAAAAGCAAACAAATAGAAACCCCATAAAAGTATGAATACATAAAATGTACCTTACATCAGCCAGTTTGAACATACTCCTTTGTTATGAGAGTAAAAGATATAATGAGCACAGTCAGGAACATAATGTGATTTATTAGATTTATTAAAATGTACTTATTATTCAGGTCCTTTGGGCCACATCTGCACATAAATATGACTAATACATTGAATCCAATGTCTAATTATATTAAATCTACATTTCTGTTCTGCATAGTTTTACATTAGCACATGTGTCTTTCAAATTTGGCATTCTGTTTTGATATTTAGTAAGATAGAGCACATCTTCTCTTTTTTTTTTTTAAGTCCTGGTGGGGAGAATGAAAGGACATATTCAAGCAGATCTTGTCAACTGCCCCCTCTCAGAGGTAGAGAAACTCCATGAGGCTCTCCTTACCCTCATCTTTCCCTACAACTTATAAAGAAAAATATACAAGCAGAACTGATAGCTTCTTTTTGCTCTAAATCCATTGTTCAAGTCCAAAAACATATATGCACAACAGTTGTACCATGTGAAAGTTGAGAGAAAATATAGAAATTACCTCTATGTAGAATTAGTTAGGATAAGCTAGGTTATGCTGCTATAAACTATTAGCACTAAAATATTTGTGGTTTAACAAAACAAAGATTCATTTCTCATTCATAGCACATATTGATTGGAGATTGGCAGAGGGATTCTCTTCCACATACCCACCCCAAGGCCCAGGACAGTGGAGGCTCCACCATCAATAAGTGAATCTTCTTGAATTGGTGGTATTCTCTGTGGCCACACTGGGTGAAAAGAACATCAAGGTGTCTCCTGTGGTCAGTGAAGGCCCAGAAGTAACACATGTTTATTCTGCTCATATCTTCTTGGCCAGAACTAGTTACCTGACCAAGCATTACCACAGGAAGTCTGAGTAATGTAGATTTCCGTAAGCCTGGAAGGGTGAGAACAGCCAAATATCAGTGAGAACCAGTGATGGCCAACTCATCAAATAATCCCATTCCTTCATTTTATAGATAAGAAAACCAAGGGCTAAAAGGAGCTTGTATTTTAGGGCAGAAAGTAAGCTAGAAGTAGATCCAGCACTATAATGCAGCTCTGTTGATACCGAGTACTAATTTTATTCTTGTTTTATAGTAGTTAACTCTTCTTTATATGGGAGCTGATGACACAGGAGTGTTGCAGAGATATGGAATACATGGAATAAATCATTTGGCATGAGTAAATAATGATGACCTCACCATGATTTCCAGTTCATATCTCCCAATGCCATGATAAAAGAAGTTTCTCTCTCAGTTAGGCAAATACCATGTACAACTACTAGTAATAGTATCTTTCGTGTATTTAGAACAATAAACTTTTTAAAGCATTTTCAAATATCTTTTCTCATTTGCTTTGCACATAATAGATCTGAGATAAGCAGGTTTACTGTCACTGACTTAATGGTATAAGTATCGGGGCGATAACACAATGTGTCCAGGCTCACCAAGTCAGTTAATGGTGATATTGGGATTAGAATCCATATCCAATGTACTCCATACTAATATGAAATCAATATATAAACAATTACATGCTCATAAGAACGATAGAACATGAATATAGTCTAGTAGGGGAGTAGAGGGATGTGGGGGAAGGGAGGAGGATGATTGGAAGAAGGAGGGAGGGCATGAGGTGGGATCTCACCTAATATGCACATTGTGAGGATAAATGACATGCCCCCCTGGGTGAGGGGCTCTTCTACAAATGGAACTTTACCCTGGAACTGAGAACAATGTAACCTAAAAATTTGTACCCTCATATTAATTTGAAATAAAAAAAATTTTTAAAGAAAGCTTTAATGTAAAAAAAAAAAAAAAGTAAAACGAAGAATCCAATGCTTTGATCTTCAAGACCAAGGTTAGAGCACAAGCCATTCATTTCCTCCCTTTTGTCCTGGGATTATAGATTTCAGTGTGAAAGGAATAATTAGGTAACTTTCTTGATGCTCCAACAGCTTTTAGTGGCTGAATGAGGAGCATAATGTGACTCTTAATCTAGGTGCTTTTTTTGGATTCTTAGGGTGAGAAAAACACAATTAATGTTCACATCTAGAAAACGTTACGTTGAGGCTCAATGTAGAGTCCCCAGAGCTTGGATGTCTTTTGAAACATTGCAAACAATTTTACCAGTCTTAGCCAGTAAAATAGAAATACAATTATTCAAAAACATGAGATTGAAAGAGTGCCTGTTATATTCCATGTGCTACAATACTCATCAGTGGGGTATGATCAATAACTGAGATGGAAAGTGAAACAAAAGAAGTAAATCCAGCTCTAAAAGTTTTCTTGTTATTTCTATTTCCTGTTTCTGAGGAGCCATTGGGGTGCCGATAGGTGATACCCATCATCCATAGAAAATTTATACAACTGGTAAATCTCCCTGGGTCAATAAGATTGTCTTCAGTGACAAGTACTAGAACATCACTAGGGACTGACTTAATAATAATGATGATGATGATGATGATGATAAAAAGAATGTAGTAATTCATGTAATGGAAAAGACCAAGGAAGAGGTAAGTGTGCAAATGATGTTACTGGGAAACTAGTTTTTATCTTTTGGGTCTGCTTTTGTCTGTGTTGGCTTTATTCTTTAGTGGATTCTCTTCAAACGGCAGCAAGATGTCTACTAACATCTTGAAAGTCATATTTTGTTAGTTTACCCTCTTTGTCAGTACTTGCATCAAATATTCCAGAGCTAATTAATCGGGTCACATACCAAGCCTTGAAAAAAATCACCACCACTCTTCTTAGGAAGGCTTAGGTCACCTGTCAACTACTGAAACCAATGGGTGGAATCAGTCTTATTTAAACCTTTAGAACTGAGAAAGAAGAAAGAGGATTGTGTTCTAAAGAAAAGAAATCAAAGTGCTATCACATAAAGGGGGAATGGATGCTGAACAGAGAAAAATCATAGATATCTATTCCAGTACTCAGCTATATGCTCTAATACTCAAAAAATGTAGAAGGGAAAATGAGTTATTATAGTCAAAGATGCCATTTTATGCTGACAGCAAGGAGGGTTATGATGCTAAGAACAGATGGAAAAATCTGATAGATGAAATATTTTCAAGTTACCTTTTTTTAACACTACATTTTCCCAGGGCTTTGCACATGTAAAGGAGATATATAACATCCTTTTTATTTTCATTTTTTATGGAAAATATATTAGAGGGGAGAAAGCAATAGTTTTTAAAACAATATTTCAAAACCTTGTAAGTGATCAGTCTTCTCCAAATAAATAAACATACAGATGCTGTTCTATTCTTTAGATAAGATTATTTTTTAATCCCCAGGAAATCCCTGTCATTTACCTTTGCTTAATCTGCAAGCAGTCGTGTTCCAAGCACAACTATGTTTAGAATGGGAACCTTGTCTTCGTGTTCTATTTTCCTATAGGTGCCAATAATTGTTTCCTCGAGCCTGCAGTTCATGGTTATGGGACAGCCACTTCCTCTTTCAAATCACATCCACTTACCTGTGTGACCAAAGTCCATCATTGCCATCTACTGATCATATCTGGCTTGACTGAAACAAATTTTTACTGTCACACAAAAAAATACTCTCCACATACCAACTAAATACTTACAAACCTGCCCACAGACTATACCAACTAAATACTTACAAACCTGCCCACAGACTATACTTTTAAATAAACCTTATCAACTCACGTTTGTACAGCATATCCCTGTTTCCTAACTTCTTGCTTTTAAGTCACTTTTTTTTTTGAGACAGTCTCACTCTGTCACCCAGGCTAGAGTGCCATGGCATCAGCCTAGCTCGCAGCAACCTCAAACTCTTCAGTTCAATCTCTCACCTTACCTCGGCCTCCCGAAGAGCTGGGACTACAGGCACCCACCTTGATGCCTGGCTAATTTTTTCATTTTTGGTAGAGACAGGGTCTTGCTGTTGCTCAGGCTGGTCTTGAACCCTAGAGCACAAGCAACCCACCTGCCTGGGTCTCTCAGAGTGCTAGGATTACAGGTGTGAGCCACCACGCCCAGCCCGCATGTAAGCCATTTCACTTGATGATTGTGGAAGCTTTAGAAACCAGGTGGGGCAGATAATAATGCTATTATTCTCTTATCATAATGAGAAGAATCTGATGAAATACAGATCCGGAGAGATGAGGTGACCTACACAAGCTGATATGAGCAATAATTAATGTGAGTCTCCAGATTCCAGATGTCAGGTTTTTCTCACTGCATCTTATTATCTGAGTTTGTGCGAGGATGGCAGACTTGGCTACAAGATAATGGGAAAAACTTGGGAATCAAATGACTAAGGGTTTGGAGCCTGGTTCTGCTCTCTGTTTGTTGTGTGACCTTGGGCAAATTTCTTAATTGTTTAGCCTCAAATGACTCGTCTGTAGTGTTCAATCATTCCATACCTCATAAGATGCTTGTGATAATTAAATAAAATAATGTGTGGGCAGTTCTTAGCAGGGACTCTGTATATCGTTCCTATTTTAATATGCAAGTTATCATTACATGTCTCTGGGTGCAGATTCAGTCTACGTCATTCATCTGAATTGTACCAAGCTTCTGTTTCTATTAACTGAATCTTTTGAGCATGAGTAAAATGTAAAAGAGAATGTGGAATCCTAACCGCTGGACCATCAGGGAGTGTCCAAAAGGTAAAATCGAAGTTGTTAACACTTCACTATACTCTGCTTCTAATTGCTTTTCTTCCCATTCTGATTATCCATCATAAAGCCAAGTACATACCATATGAACTCAAAATTATTTTCTATATTCTAAGACATAACTGTAATATTTGCAATTTGATGAAACAATGAAGTTTAGGCATGTAAACAAAACAAAACAAAAACACCCATTTGAGTCTTTCTTCTTAGAATAAATAAGCTTCAATAAAAGTATGTCTCCAATTTTGCTTCAATTTGAACTTTTGCCAATTCATCTTACATTATGGACTTCCCCAGTATTAGTTTTATGAATGGTAAACCAATTATTTCTTTGCAACTCCAACACTGGTTCTTCTGCAAGATTGGCTTTGAATATGGGAGTGGTCAAAACATCAATTTCTTTTGGACAACCCCTAATCAGCAGGTGGTTTTATAGACTGAAGGCAGATGAAGACAGCATGTTCTGGGAAGGAGGAGGCTTTCTTGTTGACCTTGGTTGTTTCTTTCATCCATTCAGGACTGTTGAACAGTGTGTCAGAAATAGACTTTGAGGGGAAAGAGCGAGACCAAATCCCTGCCTTGTGGAGCTCGCAGTCTAATGGGGTAAACAGACAATGAAGGATGGTGACGCAAGAGCAGGGGACTGTGAGTGCGTAGTATAGGAGGAGAGCTCAGCCCAGACTGCGGGGTTCTTCTAGAGATAATGTCATCCAATCTGCAAAGGGCTGACCAATGAGTGTGCATTAGGGTTTGGTGGGAGGAGGTAGAGGTAACTCTTCCAGACCCTTTAAAGAGAAGACACAAAGGCTGTGAGAAGATGGTGAACTTACCCAGTGTGTGGAATGCAGAATTGTGGGTGAAACCTGGCAGACAGGGAGCTTAAGAAGGGGCCAAATAGGGAGAGTATAACAGTAAAAACTTCTCCTCTGTCTCCCCCCAAATCCATGGATGTGGAAATGATGCCCACTATTCCCAGGGGAAAGATAAATTCCCTTAACACCCAGACTTTCTGGGGACTGAATGAAAACAAGGATGACTGAGTACTTACTGTATACCAGGTACAATTCTAATTACTTTGGAGTGATTTGACTTAGAGTAATTCTTCGTTGGAGGCAATTTTGTTCCACCCATTTGGCAGGTGAGAACATTGAGGCAAGAAGAGTTAAATGATTTCCCCAGGAAAACCTAGCTTATGAGAGACAAAGACAGGACTGGATCTCGGATGCTCTGGCTCTAGAGTCTGTCCCCTGCACGAAGAAGGCTTGTCATCAGACGTCCTATGAACTTACTCTGGAAGGCCTTCCATGTGGCTTCCAATGCAGGGCATGGCAACCATAGAAAGCTCTCCTGATATCAGCACGGAGACATCCACTCTTTCATCTTTCCTGAGGGTGTGTGTCCAGGACAATGTCTAAATAAAACATGCTTATAAAAAATAAGTACGTCTTTAAGCTCTAAATCATAACAACTATTAAAACATACAGTGGTATGTTATGGAGAGCTTTCAGACTCCTTTCATCTTTACTTCTCTGCTTTCTTTTTGACTTAGGTAATGAAATTAGACAGGCTGTTGTCCATAGAATTCAGAATACTTCCTGGTTTTCAAGAGGTGACAAAGAAGCTTTTTTTTGCCTTTTATGAACTGCTGCTTTATTAAAATTTCAAAGACTAGCTTTTACCATGTCTTATTCAGGATCTTATTTTGTTTTATAAATTTTTTAATCAACATTTTTCTTTTTAGTAGATTGTGTGACATTTCTTTTGTACTTATATGAAAATGTGGACTCCAGCCATACTGGACATGCCTTTTCAGTGTCTCAGGAGTTGATAAATTAGAATACCAGAGGTGCAATCTTGCCTTTCATGCATCTGCAACAGAATAAAATGAAGTCCTGGAGACTGCATCATGTTTTCAAAAAAGAAAAAAATAATAGAGAGATGGGGAAAGATGTTAGTTAAAAAACAAAAAGAGTAAAAGGCCTGATTTAAACTGGGGTGACTTTATCAAAGGCCATTATTACTGACAATCAACACGACGACCCCCAAATTCACGTTGCCTGACTAATATTTGCTGTCTACTCACAACTTTTCAATTCTGTTCTAGTCTCCCTTGGGAAAAAGAAAGGCATTCATGTTACCTGGTTTTAGGTTTGGCAGATGTACATTAAGAATATTTGTTGGAGAATCAGATTAAAAAACAAAAATGTTGTATAATATTTATATTACCAGAAAAAAAAATGCTTCCATGAACACCACCACCCAAAAATAAGATTTTAGGAACATCTTCAATTAGTTCCTGAAATTTATTTTTTGCGTGTATTGCTTAATTTTTTGTTGCTGCCCATAAACATTTGTTGTGTTGGATCAGGCCGTTTGATGCTATCCTGTTTCCACTCTCCTTCCAGGACCTGTGAGCAGCCTGGACAAACACCTTTTAATTATCCTGATCAAGTGCAGGGGACATCCTTTTGCTGACCCCACTCGTAATCAACTGTGATCTTCTAGAAGCAGGCGAATTGATTGCTTCTGTCCTCCCCAACTAGCCAGAAGAGTGGGTCGTACATTATCCTGCCCCTTTGAAAAATCCAACTCCGTGATTGATTTTATAGCTGCCTGTGGCAGCAAATTCCTCAGCATGAATTCTACCACGTGAAGAAGTATCTCCTATTAGTTGCATTAAATTTCCTTACCATTAACTTCTCCAAGTGGCCCAGTCTCTTATGGGACAATGTAATAAGGATCTATCAGTTTTACTGCCTGGCACATATCTTTAATGCCTAAGTAAATCTCCCTTATTTTCCAGCCCAGGCTTAGTAATTCTAACTTTTGAAACCTCCTGTAGGAACGAATCGACACTCCACCCGCTTTCTTGCTGTGCCCTGGCAGCCATCCCTGTGCCACGTTTCTTAAGGTGAGGAAGTGAAAGATGAAGACGGTAATCCAGATGAACGCGTATTATTCTCCTCCATAATGCCACTCCATTATGTTCTCTCCTATATTTTTATCCTCTTGATTTCTCTGCGCACACACAAAAAGGGGAATTCATTGAACGCAATGGAAAGTTCCTTTGGAAGATTTTTATCTCATCTTCCTCACATACAGTGCGACGGCCTTCTCTCACTGCCTTCCACAGCTTGGTTTTTTTAATCCTGAGGGAAATGTCCTAAGGGGGCTTTGATATACATTTGTTCCAATTTCTACATTCTTTGGGGAGGAGAATAAGCCTTCTTTTTGTGAAATAAAATATACATCTATTTTATTTTTGTATTTTCTCAAATGTATTTCATTAAAAATAAATAGAAACCTCAAGCATTAGTTGCTAATGAACCAAAAAGACAAATAAAACATCCAACTAGCCAAATACCAGATTATCTACAGATGTTCTCCAGCCTGCATCTCATCTCTCTATACCTCCAGGTAATACGACTTGTCTTATGGCACCTTCAGGCCATTAGTCTCGCCAATGCCACTGCCTTGAAAGAACTGGGTGGCTTCAGAGAATTTTTGTGAGATTTGCAAAACTGAAATAAAATAATCATACTGAACAGAATGTATTTGTCATTCGCTTATTGGGATGTGTGTGAGAGAGACTTGGTAATTCATGCTTGGCGAGCGAATTAGCTTTGAAATATATATGAATTCGCAGAGGCAGAGTATAGAATAACAAAAACACAGGCAGAAGAAAAAAACAAATGTAGATCAAACTGGGGTACACACCAAGTCAGGGAGGATTTTAATTTTGGAGTTTCTGTGAAGGAAAGAGTGAGGAGAGAGAAAGAGAGAAGGAGAGAGAGAGAAGGAAAGGCGGGGGGCTGGCACACTGAGAATGGCTCTCACGTGATCCCCCGTCTGCTTTTCTCCTCTGCCTTCTTTGTCTCCTTCCTTCTAATTTCCCTTCCGCCTTCCCTTCCTTCCTCCTTCCTTCCCTCCTCCCTGCCTTCTTTGTACTTTCATCAAAGATTATTGAGCCCCTCCTAGGTGTAAACATAGGGTGTCCCCAAAGTCACCAATAAAGCCACCATACATAGGGCAAATGAAAAATTGTACCTAAATGATCTTTATTTATACAGAAAACACATCGAAATTTTGTAAAATATTCTCTCTGTGTTGGCCACCTCGTTGTAAAATTTTGTCACGAATGCGCTAGTGCCAAAATACAATGACGAGACAGACGTGGTCCCCCAGCTCATCCCAGAGCAGGGCCAGGTGACCCAAAGCGCCTGCATTAGGAGTCATCCTGGAGGAACCACAGATGGGCAGCAGGGAGCCCACTCAGAGTTGAGGAGACTGTGCAGGTTTTCTGTGGGAAATGATGCTAAAATCAATGTGTGTAGGACAGGTGGAAGTGGCCAGTGGAAGAAAACAATCTTCCACACAGGAGGAGGAGCCCCTGGTGGAGGAGCTGAAGGAAGGAAGTCTCTCCGGCCAGCAGGGATGGCTCCAGGTGGGGAGCTCTCCAGCTAGTTTGGCAAGGCCTTCAGCACCAGCCACTGCTCTGAAAACCACACTAATGCCAGTGTTTAAAAAGCAGTTTCAGGGGAAGAGGGTGTCCTTTTTCCTGAATCTGAGAAAGATCAGGTAGAGTTGGAGTCATTATAATAAAATCCTTTGGAGTAACTTAGAACTTCAAAGAAATAAGCAATTCGAGCATGTGCTAAATGGCTGCATTCCTGGCTCCTCTTCCCCAATCAGGGACCTGACTTGGGACGTGGGCCTCCAGCTGAGTACTCTGAAGGCTGCTGTGGTTGCAAACTGACTAAAGGGCTCATTGGGTGTGGAGAGATTTTTTTAAAGGGCCTTCTCAGTATCAAGTGACATACACTATAGAGAGACCTGTTTCCTAGAGTAGAAAACACCTCGCCAGGTGCTGCAAACTTTTAATACTAGCTCTCACATGTGTTTCTTTCTTTGCCTCTTTCTTTCTCTCACTGCCATCCTCCTCTTCCTCCTCTTTTTGGCAGGGGGTGTCTAAAGCCTTAAAAATCATACATGTTGAGCAATAAAAGATTTCTCACCAGGGCCAGGGGTGCTCTGTTGATGATGAGGAAAGTCAAGGTGGGGTCACGCTCTCCTTGCTCATCCTTCTGTTGGTGCAGGAAGATAAACACACAGATCCGACTGCAAGTGGAGAGGAAAATCCCAGTCATCCTGCACTCTTCTTCCACCACGTCTCCAGGACTGACAGCAGACCAAGAGACATTGGCTTTAAGTAGGGAGGAAAATTGGCTGGAAAAGTCCTCTCAAAATTTGAGCCCAGCTCAGCTTGATGGAGCCCTGACTGACTGTTCCAGAAGAACACAGTCTGGGTGCACCTGTGCTCTTTCCCCAAATCATTCCTAGTCTTTATGTTTTTTTTTTTTTTTTTGAGACGGAGCCTCAAGCTATCCCCCTGGGTAGAGTGCCATGGCATCACAGCTCACAGCAACCTCCAACTCCTGGGCTCAAGCGAGTCTCCTGCCTCCGCCTCCCAAGTAGCTGGGACC
>CAUYQV010170692.1:0-16033 GCA_963574575.1 Galagoides demidoff | reverse complement strand
AGAATTATTCTCGGGGCAGCACCTAGTACTAGTGAATAAGTACTAGTGAATAACTGAATGAAAGAGGGTTATTATTCATCAAGAATTATTCTCGGGGCGGTGCCTGTGGCTCAGTGGGTAGGGTGCTGGCCCCATATACTAAGGGTGGCGGGTTCAAACCCAGTCCCAGCCAAACTGCAACAAAAAATAGCTGGGTGTTGTGGCGGGCATCTGTAGTCCCAGCTACTCAGGAGGCTGAGGCAAGAGAATTGCCTAGGCCCAGGATTTGGAGGTTGCTGTGAACAGTGTGACGCCGTGGCACTGGATGGTGCCTATGGCGCAAAGGAGTATGGTGCCGGCCCCATATGCCAGAGGTGGCAGGTTCAAACCCAGCCCCGCCCCCTCCCAAAAAAATTATTAATAATCTCTGCTAGGCTCGGCGGTTGTAGCTCAAGTGGCTAAGGCACCAGGCACATACACCTAAGGTGGTAGGTTCAAATCCAGTCCGGGCCCGCCAAACAACAGTGACGGCTGCAACCAAAAAATAGCCAGGCGTTGTGGTGGGTGCCTGTGGTCTCAGCTACTTGGGAGGCTAAGACAGGAGACTCGCTTGAGCTCTGGAGTTGGAGGTTGCTGTGAGCTGTGATGCCGTAGCACTCTACCCAGGGGGACAGCTTGAGGCTCTGTCTCAAAAAAAAAATCATAATAATCTCTGCTAATAATATTAGGATAACAGAAGAAAAACTGGTGATGGGCATGGAATAGACAGGCTTATATATAACCTCCAATTCTATCACCTTTGCCCTGGGAATGCAGTCAGGGTACCCTTGCAGATTCCCACTTGGTTTCCAGTTACAGTAATCACTGTAATGGAGACATCCTTAGTTCACCCTTGCTTTTTGCAAGTTACTTTTTGACTAAGTTTATGGCTTTATAACTCATTTGCTTCCAGAAGGAATTTAAGACGTCATCTGGTCAGTAAAGCAGGGTAAGAGAGAGAAGGCAAGGAAAGATGAATAGGAATATTTTAACACATTGAGTGTAGGGACTATCTGTCTCATCTTTGTACATTCCACAGTACTTGACAAATAGATAGTATGAGTATTAAATAAATGAGAATGCTTATAGGTGTGGATTTTGTTCAGGATAAAGGAAATGTTGAATAAATTACAAAGGTTGACCAACTGCTTACTGTCTGTTCTGGAAATAACTCCTGCTAATATTTACTTACAAACTGTTTAAGAAATATTTTCATTTTTAATTAATGCCATATCACTTCTTACCAATGATTCATAAACATAGACTCTGAAGACTGCTTTCTGTTCTCATAGCACCTTGTACAGATTTCCGTCAGCACTTACCATGTTGTATTGTTTTTTCCCTCATTAGGCAGTGAACTCTAGGAGGGGAAAGAACCGTTATCATTTTCATCTCTGTATACTCAGCACTTAATCTTGCATAGTGTCTAGCATAGGATATATATTTATTTATTATTATTTTTTGATACAGTCTCAAGCTGTCACCCTGGGTAGAGTGCTGTAGCTTCACAGCTCACAGCAACCTCAAACTCTTGGGCTTAAGTGATTCTCTTGCCTCAGCCTCCCAAGTAGCTGGGAATACAGGCACCCGCCACAACACCTGGCTGTTTTTTGGTTGTAGTTGTCATTGTTGTTTGGCAGACCTGGGTTGGGTTTGAATCTACCAGCTCTGATGTATGTGGTTGGCACCCTAGCCACCGAGCCACAGGCACCCAGCCTAGGGTAGGTATTTAAATGGTTCTTGAACTTGAATCTTTGTCCACACCCATGTTGAGCATCCCCAAAGTGGTAACCCAGTCTGTATTTAAACCTCTCTAATGGTGGGCAGCTTATTATTCTACGGCCAGCCTGTTCCCTCTTTGATTATCTTTGTCGCAATATTCTTCAGATAGAGCTAGTATTCTTATTTCTGTATTACTTCAATTTTGTAGTCTTCAATGTACCTT
This sequence comes from Galagoides demidoff, assembly GCA_963574575.1. Classification (NCBI taxonomy): domain Eukaryota; kingdom Metazoa; phylum Chordata; class Mammalia; order Primates; family Galagidae; genus Galagoides; species Galagoides demidoff. The sequence continues at coordinate 14,070 of CAUYQV010170692.1, read as the reverse complement.
TTCTCAAATTCTGCTTCTTTGCATATCTGACTAGCACTGCTAGAGAATGCCTCTGGGGAATGTAGACCTCATGCACCTGGTGCTATTTGGCTTAAAAGCTTACTCCATGAAAGCCAGCCCAAGGTAATCCACTTAGTATTATTTCTCAAATCTACTTTATTTTTTTGTGTTTTCCCTTCTTGAAGTCATTTGTTATCTCTTTATTCCTCAGAGAAGAATCTGTAGGTAAACATAAACTCATTAGTTCCCTCTGAGGTGCAGCTTTCCTAAGAGGATACTGGGTCATGGCCATGGGGCTTTTGGCTTCCTTCTAAGTAGCTGGGACTATAAGTGATGGCCATAACACCTGCATAATTTTTTTCTATTTTTAGTGAAGATGGGGTTTCATTCTTGCTCAGGCTGGTCTTGAACTCCTGACCTCAAGCAGTCCTTCACCTTGGTATCCCAGGTGCTAGGATTACAAGTGTGAGCCACCAGGCCCAGCCTTAGATTCACTGTTTTCAAAACTTACTATATATTTATTGTGCATTGAATTATGCCAGGTGCTTTATTTGGTCTGTGAAATTCTTAACCAGATAAAGAGACTATCTCTGCTCCAGAAGAGTTTATGGTCAAGTGAGGAGAAAAACCCATCAAGTGATAATGATAATACAGTGTGATGAGTGGCGTTATAAGTTATTTACAGGATACCACAGGTATACAGAAGGAATACTTAAGCATATTTGGGAGCATTAGGGATGGCTTCAGAGAATATGTGACATTTAGACTGATTTTTTTTTTTTTGAGTGATATTCTGTTGCCCCAGTCTAGAGTGCTGTGGCATCAGCCTAGTTTACAGCAACCTCGAATTCCTGGGCTCAAGTGATCCTCCTGCCTCAGCCTCCCAAGTACCTGGGACTACAGGCACTTTGCAACCATGACCAGTTTAATTTTTTTCTATTTTTTTAGAGACAGGGTCTTGCTCAGGCTGGTCTCAAACTCCTGAGCTCAAGGAATCCTCCTGTCTCACCTCCCAGCATGCTAGGATTACAGACATGAGTCACCATGCCTGCCCTTAGGCTGATTCTTAAAAATTTACCATATGAGACCAGGCATGGTAGCCTGTTATCCCAACATTCTGGGAGGTCAAGGCGAGTGGATTGCTTGAGCTCAAGAGTTCAAGACCAGCCTGAGCAGGAGCGAGACCCCATGTTTAAAAACCACTGGGTATTGTGTTAGGCACCTACAGTCCTAGCTTCTTGGGAGACTGAGGCAAGAAAATTGCTTTAGCCTAAGAATTTGAGGTTGGTGTGAGCTATGACACCACGGTACTCTATTTAGGGCAATAAAGTGAGACTGTGTCTCAAAAAAAAAATTAAAAGTTTATGGATAGGAGGCTAGTTTAGACCAAGGTAAAGGCACATATATGAAGGAATTAAGGCATAACATCCCTAATCCTTAAGCATACTATTCTCTACTAATAAAACATTTATTGATAACTTCTTGCTTTGTGCAAGCCACTGTGTCAGGGATCTGGATTGAGAGATAACTCAAACTTAATCCTCAAGGGATTAAGTCATTAAAATCATGTTTTTTCCTTCAAGGAACTTAAATTCCAGTTAGAAAAATAAGACATTTGGCTCGGTGCCTATAGCACAGTGGTTATGGTGCCAGCCACATACACCGAAGTTGATGGGTTCAAACCCAGCCCAGGCGAGCTAAAATAATAACAGCTGCAACAAAAAATGGCTGGGTGTTGTGGCAGCCGCCTGTAGTCCCAGCTACTTGGGAGGCTAAGGCAAGAGAATCTCTTAAGCCTAGGAGTTTGAGGTTGCTGTGAGCTGTGACACTATGGCACTCTACCAAGGGCAACATAGTGGGACTCTGTCTCAAAAAAAAAGAAAAATAGGACATGTCGTCCAGTTGGAACATTAGTGGCCATAATTGTAATACAAGAGGTACTAAGTTATTTTTTTCAGTAGAAAAAATAGTGCAATAGAGGAAGTAATCCTTTCTCAGTGGTATGGTCAGGGAAGACTTTAGGGAGAGTGAGGCATTTGAGCTGGGCCTTCATGGGTGATTTTGATTTCATTGGAGAGGGAGCATCAGGAATGAAATCCCCAAGTAAATGTTGAGAAAGAGGATGTGTTTGGGAAGTAGCTTAAGATTACCAAGAAAAGAGTAAGAGCTATATCTAAAGAAATAGGTTGAGGCCAACATGAGGTTGACTTTGAATGCCAGTCTGAAGAGTTTAGTTATGTTTATTCATTCCCTCAGTCATCAACTACTGAGTGCCAGATACTGCTGGAGGCACAAAGATAAAGACATGGTTCCTGGTGGGGGTGGGTGAGACTAATAGTCTTGTGAGGTAAAGCAGAGGTAGGAATGAATAGTTGTTGTATAATGTAAAAGTATATGTTAAGTACTAGGTTACACAAAACAGGGAGTGATTAACTCTGGGGAATCCTCAAAGACAACTGTGAAGATTGTCAGAGTCTGTGAGGTAGGAAAGAGTGGTCCAGCAAAATGAAAAGATATGCAAAGGTTTGGAGACATTAGACAGCATGGAGTATTCTGGGAACTGGAAGAAATTCTGTATGACTGGAGTTTAGGTTAAATGTAAGGGGATAGCAGTGATTGATGAGTCTGGAGAGGCCTCTGTAACAAACAAGATAACTCCAGATGGTGATAAGTGTTTTGAGAAAAGTAGAACACCATGATAGAGATGATTAGAGAAGGGCTACTTCGATAGGGTGATCATGGAAAAACTCTGAAGAGGTGATGTTTGAATTAAGACATGAGTGATGAAGAACTAGCAATTATAAGATTTGGAAACAAATGTGTTTCCAATGGAGGGAGAAGTAAGCAATTATTAGTGGGAATGGGCCAGGCATGTCCTGGGAACAAAAAGAAGGCCAATGTGACTGGATCATAGTTATCAAAGGGAAAATAGTGCTGTATGAGGTCAGTGAATGTGGCAGGGTCAGATCTGTAGATGCTATATGTGTTAAATTTTATTGAGAACAATGAGAAGATTTTGATTGATTTTAAAAATGGGAGTGGGGTGAGCTGATTAACATTTTTCAAAAGATCTTTCTAGCTGCTTTGAGAAGAATGGATTCTAGGGGTTCACTAAAGGAAAGGGTGAAGAGATTATTATAGTAGTCCAGATGAAAGGTGATAGTGTTATGGAGTTGGGAATGTCTTAGTCCTAGGCTGCTATAACAACATTACTTAGACTGCCCAATTTATAGACAATAGAAGTTTCTCACAGTTCTAGAGGTTGGGAAGTCTAAGATCAAGGTGTCAGCAGATTTCGGTATCTAGTGAGGACTCTTCAAAGAGGAGAGTCTTGTTGTGTCCTCACATAGTGGAAGGGACATTTAGGCTCTCTCAAGCCTATTTATTCCTATTCATGAGGGCTCTGCCTTCATGATGTAATCACTTCGTAAAGGCTCTATCTCTTTTATTGTTGTATTAGAGATTAGGCTTCAACATATGAATTTTGAGGGGACACAAACATTCAGACCACATCAGAGAGCAGCAGAGACAATGGAGAAAAGAAGATGAATTTAGAATATGTTTGACCCAATGGGAGCCATATGTGACCACTCCAAAGGGGTGCTGGTCTGCTCATAGCCTCCACTTCAGGCTTGGCCAAGTGGCTGCTTCACCCTCTCTCTCTCTTTCCCTCCCTGACTCATATTCAGGCACGTCAGTTCTTTAAAATGCTTATCTTGATCTTTGTAGTACTACTCATATTATTACTGTCTGGGTAGTTTATTTAGTTAGGATCTGGATGACTAGGCTGATAATTCTGTCCTTAACCACTAACTAGCATTAAAAACTTCCATGAGCCTCTCTTCCTCTCTAAGGCAACATTCTGCACTCTACAAAATAAGAAATTCAGACCAGATACAGGCCTATATTCTCTATATAAATTTTAAGTATAATGTGGATAAGTTTGAAGACCCTTTGGACTTGCCCCACCATTTTTTCAATCCCAGCCCCTTTCCGTCTCTTAATGGTTATCAGTTGGGTATGTATTCTTCCAGAATACTTTCCTTATGCTTACATAAGCTCCCTACCAGATTTAATATTTTACATATAAAAAACTAAGCAGCCTTTGTATAAAGAAATGAGTTTATTTTGTGTTCAAATTTATGATTTTCCAGATGGGAACATTTCATTTTTGGCCCTAATACATGTTTTAAAAGCAATGTTAAGTCTAAAATCAAAATACTTTTAAAATGCAAAACCCACAATATCTGCTACAAAGAAGTCACAAAATGTGAATGTTAATAAAAATGAGAAATGTAAAAAAAAATATATAGAATGTGCTTGAGGACTTCCTGGTGGATGAATGTGTAATGTAGGGGAAAGAAAATAATCAAGCTTCACACTTCACTTTTAGAATTTTTTGCTGTGACTTGAGTAAATGGCATCACCACACACCATGTTAATTAGGCAGTTGAAAATACGAGCTTATGACGGCTCGTGGCTGTAATGGTTGCATTTTAAAAGAGGCCACGGCAGGAATATAGCTTGGGGGCAGGTATTTGAGACTAGCCTGAGCAAAAGTGAGACCCCATCTCTACCAAGATTAGAAAAATTAGCTGGGTATGGTGGCTCCTGCCTCAAGAGGCTGAGGCAAGAAGAATTTGAGGTTGCTGTGAACTAGGCTGAGGCCATGGCACTTTAGCCCATCCAACAGAGCGAGACTCTGCCTCAAAACAAAACAAAAAAGGAAAAGGAAGATAGGAGCTTAGAGCTCAGGGGAGACGTCTCAACATTGAGCTGATATATTTGGAATATTTGGCTTTTTATCTTAGCTTCACCATACAGCTGTTTTCTCTGTGACAATCAGTAAGGCAATGCTGTCAACTTTAAAATAATAATAAAGTTTTCATTAAAGAAATACTACATGTTTACCAAAGTACTGTATTAAATGTGATAGATAATAAAGACATAGGCTCTGCCCTTTGGCTTCTCATAGTATTGTGAAGAAGTCAGTCAAGTAAACAGATGTGATAACTGCTTTAATATGAAGACACACAGATTTCTGAGCGCACAGAAAATGGCAGGCAAGGGATCAGGAGAGGCTCCCTAGAAGAAGTAACACCTAAGCTGAGTGCGAAAGATGACTAGAAATTAACCAGCTAAAGAAAGAAGGGAAGGGCCCTCTTGACAGGAGGAGCAACATGTGCAAGGTGGGAGGTGAGAGAAAGAATGGCACTTTCAGGGAAATGTGTGCAATATTACTGGAGCATTGGTGTAGAAGGTGGGGAGTGAAGAGAAGCTGATATGATGTCATATAAGGCCTTATATGCTGTGCTTAGGAGTTTGGATTTTTATCTGTAGTTGATGGTTAACTATGGAGGTGAATGGCATGGATCAGGTTTGCTTTTTAGAAAAATCACTCTGAGGGCAGAAATGGGGAATAGATTAAAGAGGCAGAGAAAAATTGCCTTAATCTAGGCAAGTAGGGCTTCTAAATTTATTTAATTATAAAGTACATGTATTGTATATGTGTATATTGTGGTTATTATCTATGCTGCAGGGAAGCATATGTAAGTACCAAAGGAGTGATGAGCAGAGGAAGGTAAAACTGGAAAGGCAGACTGGGATTGATCATAGCTTTTTGTGGTCCCAAGAGCTCATTCCCGAAGCATTAATGGAGGGCATTGTGTAGCCTACTGAGGAGTTCTTCCTTTCTCTTATCGGCAGTATTGGGACACCAAAAGATTTTGAACTTAGGTGACACAATGACCTGAGAATGTCTTGAAGTTGAAGGGCCTGGATTAAATTTGTGGCTTGAGTAATTAGAAAGAAAAGAAAGGATGGTAGAGATTTTTTTCTGCACTACTGACCTAGGCTAGGCCTTCTGATCTCACCAGCTATGAACTTCAGTTTTTCCTTCTCCCCAAAGCTTCTTTCATTTCTAGTTATATGCTGTGTTCAATTTGGAAATTATTTACTTTTGGCTATTAAAATGATCAAGTAGGGTTTCATGTTAGTATTTCTCTTACAAGGAAGAGTCACTTTTAACTTAGCAACCACTAGAATGGAAAACCATTGTCAGCACATCTCAGATGTGGTCCAGATGCCAACCTGTCTTCTCTCTCCTGGATCAAGTGTGAGCTTTTTAAGGAATAGAAAGCATTTGTAGGAGAACCAAAGTTGTTTTTTTTTTTTTTTAAAGTCAGAGTTTTAATATGTTGCCCTTGGTAGAGTGCTGTGACATCACAGCTCACAGCAACCTCCAACTCCTGGGCTTAAGTGATTCTTTTGCCTCAATCTCCCGAGTAGCTGGGACTACAGGCGCCCACCACAACGCCCAGCTATTTTTTGGTTGCAGTTGTCATTGGTGTTTAGCAGGCCCAGGCTGAGCTTGAACCTGCTACCTTCGGTGTATGTGACTGGCGCCCTACTCACTGAGATACAGGCACCGAGCCAGAACCAAAGTATTACTCACTGCTATGGTTGAACATAGCTTGTGATTCTGCCATGTGCTTGATACCTCCCACTGGCAAAAGGAATGGAAGGAGGGGGCTGGTTTTCCTTGTTTATTTTTCTATTGATACAATGATGGAGCATTTTGATAGCTCCTCATAGTGTAGGCCACTGTAGGGATGGTTTATACAGAAGTTGCTGCTTCCCCATAGAGAGCAGCAGCTGTCTCAGTGGTGAATGGTAATAGTAATGTATAAACAGGCAAATTCTGTTGGTTTCAGACAGCTTTTCTAATTTTGCTGGATTTTTCTGCATCATTATCCCCAGTGTGCAAGAGAAAATTACTCAGTGTCTGAGTGTTTCCTAAGCATTTGCTTTGTTCCTAATACTAGGTGTGAGGGGGATGCAAAATAAATGATTATTCTTATTGTCAAAGTAGCTAATATTATTTAACATCCATCTAACATTTATTGAACACTTAACAATGTGTCAGATTATGTGCTAGTTCTCTAAAATACAAAGACAAATAAGATTCAAATGATCCTTGGACCATTTTCACCTTCTAGGATGGCTAAGTGGGAGAAAATACTTGAAATTTATATATTGTTAAAGAATTTGTATACAGAATATATGAAGAACTCTTAACAACTCAACAGTAAAAAGACAAATAACTTAATAAAAATGGGCAAAATATCTGAATAGACTTTTCTCCAAAAAAGATATAGAAGTATGTTTGTTTTATTATTTTTATATTTAAGTATTGAGCATATTTATATATTGAAGTATCTTTATGTGTATTATGAAAGACAATAAGCACTTAAAAAGATGTTCAACATTCTTATTCATCAGAGAAGTGCAAGTCAAAACTACAATAATCAGCCAGGTGTCATGGCTCATGCCTGTGATCCTAGCACTCTGGGAGGCCATGGTGAGTGTGTTGCCTGAGTTCAGGAGTTCGGGACCAACCTGAGCAAGAGTGAGACCCCGTCTCTAAAAATAGCTGCCTGTAGTCCCAGTTACTTGAGAGGCTGAGGCAAGAGGATCACTTGTGCGTAAGAGTTTGAGGTGGGTGTGAGCTATAATGCCATGGCACTGTATGCTGGGCAACAGAGTAAATCTTTTTATCTCAAAAACAAAAACAAAAACAAAAACCACAATAATCACTTCATCTCTACTAGTAGGCTAGACAGAAAAGACAGAGAATAACAAGTGTTGACAAGCATATGAAGAAATTGGAGCTCTCCTACACTGCTGGTGGGATTGCTATGGAAATAGCCTGGGCCTGGTAGTTCCTCAAAAGGTTAAGCATAGAGTTATCATATGACCTAGCAGTTCTCCCCTGAAGTATATAAGAGAAATAAAAAAGGTTAATACAAAAACTATACACAAGTGTTCATAGCAACATTATTTATAATTGCCAAAAAGTAAAAACAACCCAAATAACCCCAATGTCCATAAACTGATGAACAGATAAATATAATGTGTTTATCCATACAATGGAATATTATTTAGTAAGAACAGGAGTAAATTACTGCTATAACATGGGTGATCCTTGAAAACATTATGCTAAGAGAAAGAAGACCGTAACAGAAGATGATATCTGAATTATGAAAAGGCCAGAAAAGGCAAATCTACGGAAATATAAAGTAGATTATTGGTTGCTAGGGTCTGAGGGTAGTGATGAGGAGTCAGCAAATGAGCATGAGGTTTTTTTTTTTTTTTGAGTGCTGGGAATGATTTAAAATAGGATGGCTGCATTTTATTTTAAATACACTGACAGTTGAGGCAGACAGTGATGGTGAGGAGAGAATTCTAGGGTGAGAAGACACCAGATCACCAAGGGATAAAAGAGAAGGGCAGGTTAGTTTAGATTGGTAGATGGTTCAATGTGGCTATAGTCTAAAGCATTTGGTAGGGCGTGGTAAGATAAAGGAGTTGGTTAGACCAGAGTATGAAGTCCCTTGTGTCCTGCTAAGGAGTTTGAACTTTAACCCAAAGGTAATAGAAAGTCATGAAAGTTTATCAAAGTAGGAGGATGATGTTGTTAGCTATATGTCTGATAGAGATAATTTTGGCTACTTATATATTATGAATATCTGCCGACAAGATGTGAGTTAGGGATATCACATGGGAGGCCACTATGATTGTTCAAGAAACAGCAAGAGATAAGGTCTGACCTAAGGCAGTATGGCAATGAAAAATTCAAGGGAGATGTTGTATGTGGGTAGATAGGAATAGCACATGAACATTCCAGACTGTAAAGGCCTTAGGAGTTTGTAGAGGACAGTTCTATTCTGGAAGAATTTCTGGAGCAGATGACATCTAGTTGAGTCTTTAAGGATGGATAGGAAAGTTTAGAGTGTATGGGAAGCTGGAGTGTTCATAGAAAAGAGTGAGAGAGCTGGGACAGGTGAGGAGGAAGCCAGACTGAGAAATACTAACTTGGTGGGATAGGAATTGAAGAAACAAAGAAGCAAACTTTAGGTGCCTCCACATTTGAAAAGTTTGATTAAAAATCTTCTTAACTCAGCTGGCCTGAAGGATATGCTTTCTGCTGTTGGTAGGAGGGGTGAGGGTGAAGGGCAGGTGGCATTCACAGCAGTTAGTATACCCTGCATCTACTTTCACTTCACTGCCTACCCAAAATGTGCTGCCCATGTCAAGCCTTAAAATTTGGCTTAGTGTTAAAAAGTATATATTTGCATGATCCCCTTACCGTCTGAAAGGTGAGGTGGTTCTACTTTGACTTATTAGCCTTGACTTCTTGGCAGAGTTATGAGCTACATATGTGGGTAGCTTGTGAGCCTTTGGGTTTCACTTACTCCTAATTACCCACCAAACCACAGTATCTGTACTCCACTGGATAGAGGCAGCCAGCTTGGTGGTTGTGCTGTATTCTTTCTAGGTTTGTGAGCTAGCTAATCTTTCCTTTCTCTGGGGCTTACACAGCATTTTTAAAAAAATACATCAGTGGTTATCCTTATCATATTATGTTTAATAGTGCGTTTGCCCCCACTTCCTGGACTCTGAATACATCAAAGGCAAAGGTTGAGCTTATTTATCTCTAATGTTTTGTGAAAGAATGAAGTCCCTAGCCACATGGTTGGTCAGTTTTTACTATGGAAGGATCAATTTAGATGTCTGAAATGCTGAATTGCTTAGCCAGAGGTAGGAGATAGGGTTTCAGAACTTAGGATCCTTTTTAGTTAGCAGGTATTTGAAGTCAGGGTGGGAAGCCATCCTCTGAGGCTATTCAGAGTGATGGATATTCTTGGTTTATGCATATGGTAGTCACTTGGTAAATTTTTATTGATTTAATTTGGTAGTATCCAGTTATATCATAGTTTACTACATTAAAGCTGTTTTACTTGTATGATAACTAAGAAAACAATGGCAGTTTTGAAGATTAAAAGTATTATAGGCTACTCCAAAGCTTTAGAGTTAGACAGATTTGTTAGGAGTTACTATAGCATTTTTGCTTAAGGGACTTGAAGGTCAGTTATCTAAGCCAACCCTTTCATTTTATAGATGTGGAAACTTAGGGATAGAAAAAAGTGCCCTATTTGTTGGCATATAGCAAGTAAAGAGCTATGCCAGGTCAGGACTTACAGTTGTTTTTCTCATTACTGAAAAGGGTATTTCTTTCTTTCTTTCCTTTTCTTTTCTTTCTTTCTTTTTTTTTTTTTTTGTTGAGACAGTGTCACACTATGTCACCATAGGTAGAGTACTGTGGTGTCACAGCTTGCAGTAACCTCAAGAGATTCTCTTGCTTCAGCTTCCCAAGTAGCTGGGACTACAGGCACTTTTCATAACACCGGGCTCTTTTTTGGTTGTAGTTGTCATTGTTGTTTGGCAGGCCCAGGCTGGATTCGAACCTGCCAGCTCTGGTGTATGTGGCTGGTGCCCTAGCCGCTGAGCTACAGAAGCTGAGCCTGAAAAGGGTATTTCTTGCCCTAAAGTCATTTCTTGGGGTAAAAAGTGGAAGTGAGATAAAACCCAAGGAAATAAGGCATACCACATGGAATATCACTGTCCATCCCACCCAGCATGTTCTTCTGGTGCTAGAAACATTTTGGGGAAGCCAGAGTGTCTACATGTAGCAAGAAAATAGCCCCCCTTTTCATTTTTTTTTCCTCTATTCGGCTTCATTTTTCATAGTACTGCTACAAGTAATTATTTCATATATGAATGTATTTACATGTTTATTATTTGAAGATAAGTTTTATAAGGGAAGAAACTTTGTTATGCCTGTCTTATGATTGAATAAATGAATGAACAAATTAACAGTTATTTATTGCCTACCTTCAAGATGCTGGGCACATGCTTTCTATGACTTTGATATTTGTAGGTCAGTGACATGTCTGTTTTGTTGGTTGGGTTTAGTTATTTATGAATGCATCTAAACCCTTGAAACATAATACATACTGTTGTCAAATCACTCTATAGTGCTTACATTACTGTAGTTGAGGTTACTTTTTTTTTTTTTTTTATGGATTTCGGCAATGTGAGTTTTAGATGCATCTAAGCTTATCCTGCTTGATCAGATAGACCCGGTAGAGAAAGAGTCTTAGAAGCAGCAGAGCAATGTGACTTGGCAGCTGAGGAAAGAACAATTAATCTGTAGCTGTGAGGAGATAGCAGGATCCAGGGCTGACTTATCCATAAGTGATAGTAGGCACAGTGCCTAGGGGCCCATAAAAATATTTTCATTTCTTGGAAAATCAGGGAAAAAAGGTGGATATAATACCAATGCAGTCATAAGATGTATTCTTTGTGTATATGTCTGTGTGTGTGTGTGTGTGTGTGTGTGCAGAGGATGCCAAAAAATGTATATACATTTTAAGGAAAAACCTGCATTAACTGTACACACACACACACATATACATATATAATTTTTTATTTTTTAATAGGAGAAGGGGTCTACAAAGGCAAAGGTGTCTAGGTTCCATGAAAATCATAATGTGGCTCTGGCAGGACCTTCTGACAGCTAGTTTAAAGCCTTGAGCCCTGATGCCAGTTTCTCTCTTAAGTTCTGTGGCTCTCTCCTCAGCATTCCTCCTCCAGCTCCCAATCACCATGATCTTTGATGAGTCATTTCTGTGCTTTATATCTCATCTGTGGCTGCTGTAAAATGGAATTGATTGTGCTTCCTGGGCTGAGTAAATTTCTGCTTTTATATGAACTTAATTATATTCTGTCTTCTCAAGGGCAGGGGAAAAGTCCTGTTCATCTCTGTATCTCCATGTCTAACCTAAGACCTTAATGTTTAGGAGTAAGTAAAATGGGAATTGAACATATGTATCAGGCCTCACAGATAACTTCAGAGGTACTTGGGGTGTGTGTGTGTGTGTGTAATAGTGTTATAAAAAGTTTTCTAGATACCTTTTGGTTTTTAGAGTCTGTCAGCAAAATTAATAGAGCTAGCTGGATGCAGTGGCTCACACCTGTAATCCTAGCCCTCAGGGAGGCTGAGGCAGTTGGATTCCTTGAACTCAGGAGTTTGAGACCAGCCTGATCAAGAGTGAGCCCTTGTCTCTACTAAAAATAGAAAAACCCTACCCAGGATGACAAAGTGAGACTCTATCACTCAAAAATAAAATTTATAGAGCTGTGGGTATCCTTAAGAAGATGTGGAAAACAAGGGTGATGTACTGTGTTGGAGGATAAAGTGCCAATGTGAAGAATCAGGTGCATGTGGTTAAAAAATAATGTTTTTTCCCCCAAGTTTTTTTTTTTGTTTTGAGACAGTCTCTCACTATGTTGCCCTTGGTAGAGTGCCGTGGCATCACAGCACACAGCAACCTCAAACTTTTGGGCTTAAGTGATTCTCCTGCCTCAGCCTCCCAAGTAGCTGGGACTACAGGTGACCGCCACAATGCCTGGCTATTTTTTTTTTTTTTTTTTTTGCAGTTCGGCCAGGGCTGGGTTTGAACCTGCCACCGTTGGTATATGGGGCAGGAACCCTACACACTGAGCCACAGGTGCCGCCCAAGAATAATGTTTTTAATAAATGATGCTGGCCAACTGGATAACCACATGCAAAAGAATGAAGTTGGATCTCTATCTCACATATAAAAAAAAATAGTTCAAAAAGGACCAATGAGTTAAATGTAGAATAAAAACTATAAAACTCTTAGCATAAAACATAGGAATAAATCTTCATGACCTGATTCGGCAGTAGTTTCTTTTTTTTTTTTTTTTTAAGAGACAGAGTCTTACCCTGTTGCTCTCAGTAGAGTGCTGTTGTGTCACGGCTCATGGCATCCTCCAGCTCTTGGGCTTAGGCGATTCTCCTGCCTCAGCCTCCCGAGTAGCCAGGACCACAGGTGCTCACCACAATGCCCAGCTATTTTTTTGTTGCAGTTTGGCCGGGGCTGAGTTTGAACCTGCCACCCTTGGTATGTGGGGCTGGTGCCCTACTCACTGAGCCACAGGCACAGCTTTTGGCAATGGTTTCTTAGATATGACACCCAAAGCACAAGCGCTTAAATAAATAAATAAATAAATTTAAAAAAAAATATATAAAATATATATGTATATAAAAATTGGATTTCAAAGTCCCAAAGTTGCAGATGCTGGTGTGGATGTGGAGAGAAGGGAACACTTTTAGACTATAAACTAATACAGCCTCTTTGAAAAGAAGTATAGAGAATCCTCAACTCAAATAAGACCTCCCATTTGACCCCACAATCCCAGTACTAGGCATTTACCCATAAGAAAAAAAATCATTTGGCTCGGCGCCTGTGGCTCAAGTGGCTAAGGTGCCAGCCACATACACCTAAGGTGGCGGGTTTGAATCAGCCCAGGCCGCCAAACAATCACAGCTGCAACCAAAAAATAGCCGGGTGTTGTGGCGGGCGCCTGTGGTCCCAGCTACTTGGGAGGCTGAGGCAGGAGACTCGCTTTAGCCCAGGAATTGGAGGTTGCTGTGAGCTATGGCACTCTACTCAGGGGGACAGCTTGAGGCTCTGTCTCAAAAAAAAAAAAATCATTTTATCATAAAGATATTGCTCTAGATCATTTATTGCAGCTCAATTTACAATTGCCAAGATGTAGAAATAACCTAAATGCCCATCAATTTGGATTAACAAATTGTGGTATATATACAATGTAATACTATTCAGCCATAAAGATGATGACTTTACATCTTTAGTACTAACCTGGATGGAGTTGGAACACATTCTTTTTAGTAAAGTATCACAAGAATAGAAAAGCAGGCTTGGTGCCTGTGGCTCAAGCAGCTAAGGCGCTAGCCACATACACCTAAGGTGGCGGGTTCGAATCCCCAGACCGGGCCCACCAAACAACGAAGATCGCTGCAACCAAAAAATGGCCGGCATTATGGTGGGCGCCTATAGTCCCAGCTACTCGGGAGGCTGAGACAGGAGACTTGCTTGAGCCCAGGAGTTGGAGGTTGCTATGAGCTGTGATGCCATGGCACTCTACCCGGGGGGATAGCTTGAGGCTCTGTCTCTATTTATTTTTTATTTTTTTTATTTTTTTTTATTTTTTTTGAGACGGAGCCTCAAGCTATCCCCCTGGGTAGAGTGCCATGGCATCACAGCTCATAGCAACCTCCAACTCCTGGGCTCAAGCGAGTCTCCTGCCTCCGCCTCCCAAGTAGCTGGGACCACAGGC
>CAUYQV010170688.1:0-13724 GCA_963574575.1 Galagoides demidoff | reverse complement strand
GGGCTGGAAATTCTGGGACCACTCTTAGCTACTCTTTCCAGTAGCTAAGGGCTTCTAAAGATCTATGCTCTGAGAAGTCATACAATGTCCCTCTTATATTCTATTGGTCAAAGAAAGTAACAGGTTCAAGTTAGATTCAAGGGGATGGAGAAATAAGAAAGAAATGTCATCTCTTGATGGGAGTGAGAAGCAGTATCACATTACAGAGTGTAGATGTGAAAGCATAATTAAGTAGAGGCCATTATTATAAAAATCTACAACAAGGCCTATCTATTGGTTTCTATTGCTATATAACAAATTATCACAAATTTAGTGGCTTAAAACAATACCCTTTTATCATTATAACATTTCCACAGGTCAGAAGTCTGTCATTGTTCAACTGGTTCTCTGTGTAGGGCAGCAGTTCTCAACCTGTGGGTCAAGGCCCCTTTGTAACAATGAAAATACATCCTGCATATCAAATATTTACATTATGATTCATAACAGTATCAAAATTACAGTTATAAAGCAGCAATGAAAATAATTTTATGGTTGGGGGTCACCACAACATGGGGAACGATATTAAAGGGTCGTGGCATTAGGAAGGTTGAGAACCACTGGTTTAGGGTATTGCAAAGCTAAAGTCAAGATGTCTTTGGGCTGGGCTCTTGTCTGGAGGCTCTGGAGAAGAATCTACTTCCAAGCTCATTCAAGTTGTTGGTGGAATATAGTTCCTTGTACTTGCAGGATGAAGGTCCCTATTTCCTTGCTGGCTCTCAGCAAGGGCTGCTATTAGTTTCTAGATGCCACCCACATTCCTTGACATGTGGTCCTTCTCCAAGTCAGCAATGATATGTTGGGTGCTTCCTGTATTTCAAATATCTCCAATTTCCTTTCTGCTCCCCTCATCCCAGGGAAAACTCCCTGCTTTTAGAAGATTCACCTGATTGGGTCAGGCCCATCCAGATAATCTCTGTTTTTTAAGGTAAACTGATTTGATACTTTATTTATATCGGTAAAATATCTTTGCAGAAGTATCTAGATTAGTGTTTGATGGAATAATATTGGAGGAGGGGGCTGTATTCAGAATTCTACCTGGCATAAAATCTCATATTTGAAATTATGATATAATTTCCTCTTTGACCCATGAATTAATTATAAGTGTGTTTTAAGTTTCCAAACATATATGAGTGTTTTGGCCTATATTTTAGTTATTGATTCCTAATTTCACTACAGTGTGATCTGTATGTATTTGTGGAATCTCTCTTTGTATCTAGCATGCGGTCAACTTTTATGAATAACTCATTTGTGCTTTAAAAGAATATGTGTCAAAAAAATAAAAGAATATCTTCTAATTGTTAAATGCAGCGTTCTACATTGGTGTTTGAACTCAAGCTTGTTAATTGAATTATATATATGTATATATATATTTTTTTTCTTTTTTTTTGTAGAGACAGAGTCTCACTTTGTTGTCCTTGGTAGAGTGCTGTGGCATCACACAGCTCACAGCAACCTCAAACTCTTGGGCTTAAGCAATCTCTTGCCTCAGCCTCCCGAGTAGCTGGGACTATAGGCGCTCCCCACAATGCCCAGCCATCTTTTTTTTTTTTTTTTGAGACAGAGTCTCATTATGTCGCCCTGGGTAGAGTGCTGTCGCATCACAGCTCACAGCAACCTCAAACTCTTGGGCTTAAGCGATTCTTTTGCCTCAGCCTCCCAAGTAGCTGGGACTACAGGCACCTGCCACAATGCCCAGCTATTTTTTTTTTTTGTAGTTTTTGTCTGGGGCTAGGTTTGTTTGAACCCACCACCTCCGGCATATGGGGCTGGCACCTACTCCTTCAAGCCATAGGCGCCACCTGAGCCTATTTTTTTGTTGCACTTATTTAGCTGGCCCAGGCACTTTTGGTGTATGTGGCTGGAGCCATAACCACTGTGCTACAGGTGCAGAGCCTTTTTTCCTTATTTGATCTATTAAGTTTCTGAGAGAAGTATAATAAGATCTTCTATATTGACTTTTTTAGTTTAAAGATGAAGAAACTGAATCCCAGTAAATTTAAGTGACTTGCCCCAGATCCCACATCTAGTTGGGAGTAGAGCTAGGGTATTTCAGGTATTTCTTTTCTTTTTTTTTTTAGACAAGAATCTCACTTTTCAAACCTCAGTAGAATGCCATGGTGTCATAGCTCACAGCAACATCACACTCTTGGACTCAAGTGATTCTCTTGCCTCAGCCTCCCACGTAGCTAGGATGACAAGTGTCTACCACAAGGCCAGCTATTTTTAGAGACAGGGTCTTACTCTGGTTCAGGCTGGTCTCAAACTCCTAAATTCAGGCAATGTACCTGCCTTAGTCAACCAAGCTATTTCTCATATTGAAATTTGGGATATTTACTTGAAAGAGAAAATCAAGTAATTTTTATTTTTGAGACAAGAGTCTCATTCTGTGTCCTGGGTAGAATGCCGTGGTGTTATAGCTCACAGCCATTTCAAACTCTTGAGCTCAAGTGATCCTCTTGCCTCAATCTCCCAAGTACCTGGGACTACAGGTGCCCACCACAATGCCCAGGTATTTTTTAGAGATGGGTTGTTGCTCTTGCTCAGGCTGGTATCCAACTCCTGAGCTCAAGCAATCCACCCACCCTGGCCTTCCAGAGTGCTAGAATTACAGGCATGAGCCACACTAAGCCTGGCCAAAAATCAATTTTTATTTTGTTTATTTCTTTCATAATATTATAATAATACTCCCTGTCAATTTGGGTCACATTGCCAATGGAAAACTGAGTGCTGCTCTCATTATTCCCAATTTGATCGTAGATTGATATGCAAGCTGTTCAAGTCTAACTATGGGAGAATTTTTCTTTTTTTGAGACAGAATCTCATTTTGTCACCCTCAGTAGAGTGCCATGGCATCACAGCTCACAGCAACCTCAAACTTTTGGACTTAAGTGTTTCTCTTGCCTCATCCTCCCAAGTAGCTGGGACTGCAGGTGCCCGCCACAATGCCTGGCTATTTTTTGGTTGCAGTTTTGATTATTGTTTATTAGGCCCAGGCTGGATTCAAACCTAGCAGCCTCAGTGTATGTGGCTGGTGCCTTACTCACTGAGCTATGGGCACTGAGCCAGGAGAATTATTTTTAACAGGTAAAAATAGGCATTTGTCATGAACTCCCACAATACTTTCCGCCCAATTTCCCATCTGAATTAAGGACAAGCACCCTCGACCAGCATTTTAACAGGAAGAAATGATTTAGAGAGACTAGTAAAGCATCTCCTTCACTAATTCTTACTTTGGTTTATGTTATGGTATGATATCAGTCTACTTTTAGAACTTCATTTCCAGAAAAATTATACATAAATATATGATTTTTAAGCACATGCCAAGTAGAAGCTGTCCAGTCTTGATGTTGCCTTTGGCATCAGTATAGTATAAAGCTCATCAGACCTCAAATATCATGCATTAATGGCCTTCTGCTGTTCCTGGCTTACTTGGTACCCACCTCTGTAACCTAAAGAGGAAATGTGTAAGGATAATAAACACTCACTTTCAGGCAGACCAGAGCCAGATATCCCCATACTTCAGCATTGTAGTTGTTTAATGCATTGGCTTCAGAGAGAGCATCCTCAGCCTCTGTGAGCTCCTCCAGCTTGACAGAAAAGGGAACTGTGTGAGTTGTGAGTCAAAGTAGCTTTCACTTTAGCCAGCTACAGTCAGCCTAGCTGAAACCACTATGTCCAAGTAATATTGATGTATGTGACCTATACCAATGGTTTTTATATTTTTCAACATTGGAACTCTTTCTTCAAATAAAACCTCATGTGGTAGTTCAATATGTGAACCAATTAAAAGTGGAACTTCTCGGGGTGGTGCCTGTGGCTCAGTGGGTAGGGCGTTGGCCCCATATACCAAGGATGTTGGGTTTAAACACGCCTCGGCCAAAATGCAACAACAACAAAAAAATAGTAGGGTGTTGTGGCGGGTGCCTGTAGTCCCAGCTATTTGGGAGGCTGAGCCAAGAGAATCACCTAAGCCCAGGAGTTGGAGGTTGCTGTGAGCAGTGTGATGCCATGGCACTCTATCCAGGGCAATAAAGTAAGACTCTATCTCTACAAAAAAATAAAAAGTGGAACTTCTCTGATTAAAAATATAAGTAGAAGCGGGGTACAGGAGCCAACACCTGTAATCCCAGCACTCTGGGAGGCCAAGGTGGGAGGATTGCTTGAGCTCAGGTGTTCAAGACCAGCCTGAACAAGAGTGAAACCACATCTCTACTAGAAATTTAAAAAAGCTTGCTGGGCATCATGGCACCTGTGGTCCTAGCTACTTGTGAGGCTAAGGCAAGAGGATCACTTAAGCCCAGGAGTTTGAGGTTGTTGTGAGCTTGGCTGATGCCATAGCATGCTAGCCTGGGCAACAGAGAGAGACTGTCTCAAACAAATAAAAATTCTAAGTAGAGGGATTTGAAGCCATGCCTAATAGGTTCTCAACTTATAGCCCCTTCCTCCACCTTCCCTCTACAGCCTTCTCATCAGGCCATCTATAAATTGTAGAGCTCTAGGTACTAGCATTCAAAATCCACAAGAACTCCCATCATGTGTACATTATTCAGTGAGTAGTTTCTCTACACACAGTGTAGATACACAGTGTCAGATAAATTTTTAGATTTTTTAAATTTACATTTATGCATTCCTTTCTTCTCCATGGAAATCCTTAGTAAAAAGAGAAAAATTTACATGATCCAAAGAGAAATCAAAGTATGTAAACTTCCCTTTTTCTTTTTGAGACAGAGCCTCAAGCTGTCCCCCTGGGTAGAGTGCCATGGCATCACATGCTCACAGTAACCTCCAACTCCTGGGCTCAAGCAAGTCTCCTGCCTCTGCCTCCCAAGTAGCTGGGACTACAGGCGTCCACCACAACGCCCAGCTATTTTTTGGTTGCAGTCATCATTGTTGTTTGGCGGGCCTGGGCTGGCGAACCCACCAGCTCAGGTGAATGTGGCTGGCACCTTAGTCACTTGAGCCACAGGCGCCAAGCCAACATCCCTTTCTTGAGGTTAAAGTCTGATTTGCTTGTCAAAATACTATTGTCTAGAAAACTTTCTTTCCTCTAATATCAGTTATTATTAGCCCAATCCTGAGCAATCAATACAGTATTGCTTGCTTTAGGGTGCTCTATTTTCTTATTTCCCAGGCTAAAATGCAGTGGCATCATTATAGCTCACTGCAACTTAATGAGCTCAAGTTTGATTGTCCTGCTGCTGTCACCTGAGTGGGGAATACAGGTGCATGCCACCATGCCTAGCTAATCTTTCTTTCTTTCTTTCTTTTCTTTTTTTTTTTTTTTGTAGAGGCAGATCTCAGGATCTTGCTCTATTTCCCAGGCTGATCTTGAACTCCTGACCTCAATCAATCTTTGTGCCTCAGTCTTCTAAAGTGCTAGATGTGAGCCATCCTGCCTGGCCTGAATAACAAATTTTTATTAGAGCAGACTTCTTTGGTTGCCATCCCACTGTCATCAAAAAACCCCAGGGTTGTTGGAAGCCTAAGAAATCAAGGTCAGCTGTATGCACAGGCCAAATCTCAAGGCTTCATTCTCTTACCCGGTAACAGGCAATTCCCAGTCCTAGCCAGGTAAGGCATGAAGGTGATCTCTTACAAGCTTGCAGGTAGGTTTTCTTTGCCTTTTCATACTGTAGAAAGAAAGCATAAGTAAGCTACTGTTCTAGAAACCTCTAACACTGTATTGCCAGGATGATCATAGGACCTCTGGTAGTTGCACTCTAGAACAGTCCTTAGTTTTTTTTTGTTTGTTTTGGTTTTTTTTTAGAGACAGAGTCTCACTTTATCACCCTTGGTAGAGTACTGTGGCATCATAGTTCACAACAACCTCCAACTCTCCAACTCCTGGGCTTAGGCGATTCTCTTGCCTCAGCCTCCCGAGGAGCTGGGACTACAGGCTATTTTTTGTTGCAGTTTGGCTGGGGCCAGATTAGAACCCACCACCCTCAGTTATGGGGCCGGCACCCTACCCACTGAGCCACAGGCAATACCTGACTCCTTATACTTTTATATCTACTTTAAGGAAGCTATCATGAGAAGCCTGGTGAGAGGAGATGAATAGATCAAATAAAAGGGCAAATTTTTGCATGGAAGAAATTCAAAGACATT
The DNA here is from genome assembly GCA_963574575.1 of Galagoides demidoff. Taxonomy (NCBI): domain Eukaryota; kingdom Metazoa; phylum Chordata; class Mammalia; order Primates; family Galagidae; genus Galagoides; species Galagoides demidoff. Next base: position 7,577 of record CAUYQV010170688.1, on the reverse strand, counting down.
TATAGTCTCTATAAAAGTTGAGGCAAGGCATTATATTGAAAATTCTGGGTGACTACAATGATTATCTGAATTCTGTCTTTTGCTTAAATATCATATCATATAGTAGGATGACAATCTCTGGACTAAGAGATATACTTGATATAGCCTCATCATTTTGACATCTGTTCCCTTGTTGTAAAAGGTCTAGAATTTTAGAGAAACTAAACAAAAATAATCTTTTTTTTTTTTTTAGAGACAGAGTCTCACTTTATCACCCTCTACAGAGTGCCATGGTGTCACAGCTCACAGCAACATCCAGCTCTTGGGCTTAAACGATTCTCTTGCCTCAGCCTCCCGAGTCACTGGGACTGCAGGCACCCCACAACACCTGGCTATTTTTTGTTGCAGTTTGGCCAGGGCTGGGTTCAAACCCACCACCCTAGGTGTATGGGGCTGGTGCTCTACCCACTCAGCAACAGGTGCCACCCCAATTTTTTATTTCTTAAATAAAAAAACCTCTTTAAAGGTTTGGTAGAATTCTGATGTGAAGCCATCTGGTCCTGGACTTTTCTTTTTAGGGAGATTTTATATAGTTGATGCTATTTCAGAACTTGATATAGGCCTGTTCAACATTTCTACTTCATTCTGGCTAAGTCTAGGAAGATGGCGTGCTTCCAAGTATTGGTCTATTTCCTTCAGATTTTCATATTTCTGAGAATAGAGTTTCTTGTAATATTCATTAAGGATTTTTTTTAATTTCTGAGGAGTCTGTTATTTCATCTTTACCATTTATTATTGATGACATTAGAGATTTTACTCTTTTTTTCCTGGTTAGGTTAGCCAAAGGTTTATCTATTTTATTGACCTTTTCAAAAAACCAACTTTTTGATTTATTGGTCTGTCATATAATCCTTCTGTTTTCAATTTCATTTAATTCTGCTCTAATTTTGGTTCTTTCTTTTCTTCTGCTGGCTTTGGGATTGGAATGTTCTTCCTTTTCCAGTTGCTTGAGATGTCCCATTAAATTGTTAACTTCCTTTCATTCCATTTTCTTCAGGAAGGCTTGCAGTGCTATAAATTTCCCTTTTAGGACTGGTTTTGCGGTATTCCAGAGGTTCTGGTAGTTTATGTCTTCATTGTCATTTTGTTCCAAAAATTTGGTAATTTCCTTTTTAATTTCATCTATGACCCAGCTATTGTTCAGCATAAGGTTATTTGGTTTCCATGTTTTTGTATGAGTATGCAGATTTCTGTTGTTATTGAGTTCAACTTTTATTCCCTGATGGTCTGAGAAGATGCATGGAATAATTTCTATTCTTTTAGATTTGCTGAGGTTAGACTTGTGACCTAAGATGTGATCAATTTTGGAGTATGTTCCATGTGCTAATAAGAAGAATGGGTATTCAGTTTTGTTAGGATGAAATGGTCTGTAGATGTCTGTTAAATACAATTGTTGAATGGTTAAGTTTAAGTCCAAAATTTCTTTGCTTAGCTTCTTTTTGGAGGATCTATCCAACATTGCCAAAGGAATGTTAAAATCTCTGACTACTATGGTGCTGGAGGAAATCAAGTTGCTCATGTCTGTTAGAGTCTATCTTATAAAATTGAGGTGCATTCTGGTTGGGCACATAAATGTTAATAATTGAAATCTCATCATGTTGAGTGTTACCCTCAACAAATATGAAGTGACCATCCTTATCTTTCCTTACTTTTGTTGGTTTAAAGCCTATTGTATCTGTGAATAAAATTGCAACACATGCTTTTTTCTGGTTTCCATTTGCCTGAAATATAGATAACCATCCTTTCACCCTGAGACTAAATTTAAATTTATCTTTTAAGGTAAGATGAGATTCTTGTATACAACAGAGTTTTTGTATCTAGTCAGCCAACTTGAAGGCATTATAACTGCTTATTGCTGTTGTTGTTGTTGTTATATTAAATAAGAGAATTAGGTGTTCTGAGGGGAAAAATGGAATAAATTCACAACAAAAGTAGACAGTCAAAGGTCTTTGGCAGAATATTGATTACTATAGTGAGATGGTAGGTCCATGGTAGTTCATTCTTCTATGTCTGCTTTGTATGTATTTGAGATTTTCTATAAAAGAAAGGGTTTTTTTTAAGGCTTTGGCATATTTCCCAAAATACGGGAAGGTAGTGCTTTTAAGACCAGGTCCAGTGTGCTCTATGGAATGAGGTAAGCCTCAGCTAGATTAAATATAACTCTTTGTGTTGAGGAGGAAGTTTGGAGAAGTCCTCTTTAAGCCCATGACACTTTGTTAGTTAAGTCAAGTAAGAATTTTTTAACTACTGAAAATAAAGTTTTTACTATTGTTGATAAAATTTTACTTAAAATAGTAGCTAAAATAAGATTTACTAAGTACTTAATAACTTTTTAGTAGCATAATGATTATGCATAAAACCACGGATTTTTTTTTTTTTTTGACACAGAGTCTCACTCTGTCACCCTGGGTAAAGTGTTATGGTGCCATAGCTCACAGCAACTTCAAACTCTTGGGCTCAAGTGATCCTATTGGCTCAGTCTCCTGAGTAGCTGGGACTGGAGGCATGCATCACTACACCCAGCTAGTTTTTCTTCTTTTAGTAGAGATGGGGCCTTGCTCAGACTGGTCTCAAACTCCTGAGCTTAAGCAATCCACCCACCTCAGCCTCCCAAATTGCTCACCCAGCTGTAAAACACAGACTCTTGATTTTAGATTGCCTGGGTCTGATGTTAGGCCAGTCACTTTATCTTTGGATGTAAAAGTATCCTTGTCAGAGTATCACTTTTAGTCCACACAGACAGATGTTAATACTTGAACTATAATCAGTTTCCAAACCATGGCTTGATTTATACATTACTGCCCATCCTCTATCCCATACCTCTTTCTCTTCCAGATAAATAAGCCCCAGTCTCAGGAAGATGAAGTGCATCTCAGAAGCATCCACTACAAAACTAATGGTTCGCTCATAGCATGCCTTGGCCTCAGCATGATTTCCACTTAGAAAATAGAGATGGCCCTTCACGCCCCACACATTAGGGTTCTGAGAAAGTGAAGAACAAGTAGTATATGGGTTAAGATGGTATTTAAAATACCTTAATGACCTCTGTTTAACATTTAAATTTAGATTAAATCCATTTTCTCTTTCTAATAGCATTTAGTAGCAAGATAGCCATTTAATTACACTGGAAAATATTTTTCTAGGTCTGTCCTCTCATTTCTTTTTTAAATTCTTCAACACTATTTTGCCTTTTGGGTAAATATTTTTAAAACTTCAAGCATAACTATGATAGTGTTCATGAGAAAATAAAAGAAGTTTAGAAAACCTAAAATAGATAAACACTTATCTGCTAAAGAACTGTCCTTATCCTTTCTCTGCCCTTTACTTAAGAAAAACAAATGGAATAAATGAGTTTACTGACAGCTGAAGACCCTTACTGACAGTCACCATAAATCTACCAGGAATGTGGCATCATCGCTGGTAATAAAGCCTGCTTGCCCCTTCTCCAGACTCAAAAGGTTCTAGATAAAGTCATTACCAGGTAGTCCATCTGGGCTGCCTGTTGAAGGTATTCCTCTGCTTTCTCAAAGTCCTTCTTGAGAAGGTGTGTCTGGGCCAGCACCAAGTAATACTCACAGCTGGGGCCTCCTTGAGGACATAACAGCTCATGGGCAAGTACCCTCTGCACATACTGCAAGGAAAAATCAGATTATAAGGAACATTTAAAGGGCTACATTGTGTCAGTCCCATAGCTTTCAAAGTTGAAGGATTCTGTTTCTGATAATAAATAATAAGGAATATATTATAGAGTGAAATGATTATCCTTAACTTCAAAAGCTTAGGGGTGAATTATAAACGTTCAGTGTGTTTCATGGTCCCATTACTAGCTATTCATTTAGTTACCAAATGAAAACATTTCCAACTGAATAACCTGAAATACCTCACAATTCTAGTCTTGCTGGTTACTATGCAGCAAAGGCACATCAACCATCCTATTTATATGAGGTAATAGTTCCAGGCAGCTATCATTGTAAGGATATTTACAGTAAGGCAAAACTTCCTTTCTAAAATTCCAGACCTGGGATATTGGGAACATAAAGGTCGTCTGTGATACACCTCCAAATATTCATTATGTTTACTAGTTTTATGCTTTGGGCCGGTCTTTGTTTCACCTACAGATTTGACAAAGTCAGATGTACTTGTGAAGCTAAGGAGAAATCATTCTTCTTTACCCTCTGTTTCCATCTCAGTCTGTAATACAGAAACTTGCATCCACACTTATGCCTTCTTAGGAAAACACTAGTAGGAGCTACAGCAGCTGTAGCTGCTTTTTCTGCTTGCTTTCTGGCTCTCTGACCTGGGGTGATGATTAATGATTTATTTACCTGTGTGTGTGTTTGTGTGAAGTCTGTTTCTCTATTGGGAAGGGTTAATGTGTTAAAGGCTCCTATTTAATGTGGCCTAATCCCACTCAGCTTGTAATTCTTGCCCTTTCTTGAGCTTGCCTAACCTTAAATGGGGCATGCACTCTGTAGGATCAGGGCCAACACTCTTGACTCCTGAAATTACTCTCTCTCTTTGTTTATTTATATTTATATTTTTATTTTTTGTAGTTTTGGCCGGGGCTGGGCTTGAACCCACCACCCCTGGTCATGGGGCTGGCAGCTTGCTCCTTTGAGTCACAGGTGCCACCCAATTACTCTCTCTTACTGCTTGTTCATGTATGTACTTTCCCAAGTGGTAGGCGGTGCTCTTCTTCTCTAGGAGGAAGCTTCAATTCTTTAGCTGCTCTACCTGTGACTACATGGGTAAGTCAAATGTGGGGTCAATTACATTCTCTAGCCCAGTTTTAATATTTTTGTCCGCCACTCCTCCCCCCAATACACCATATGGCACTGTATATGTTTCCAACTGGGTCAGAACCTGGAAGGGAAGAAGGGAATGTTTAGTTTCCTGTGAACCCCTAACACGCACATAATTTGAGTTCTGATGACAAAGTGACATCAGGCAACATATGACTTAGAATCTGTCTTTGCTGGTGTCCTGTGGGGATCAGCCTTGCAGTGGGGTCTTGTGATGCCATTTGCAGAGACTAGTTCATGTTTGACTGCTCTTTCCATTGGGCTTGGCTTAAGTCTTTTTTTTTTCCTTTGTAGACAGAGTCTCACTCTGTCACCCTGGGTAGAATGAGTGCCATGGCGTCATCCTAGCTCACAGTAACCTCAAACTCCTGGGTTTGAGTGATCCTCTTGCCTCAGTTTTTCTACTTTTAGTAGAGACACAGTCATACTGTTTCTCAGGCTGGTCTTGAACTCCTGAGCTCAAGCAATCCATCCCTCGCAGCCTCCCAGAGTACTAGGATTACAGGCATGAGCCACTGTGCAGAGCCTAAGGTGTACTCTTAAGAGCATATTTGATGTCTACTTCACATATATCTAAACTTGCAAAGATAGCATTATGGATAGAATAAACAGTTCACTAAAGTCTTCCCATATACTTGCTCTTTCCCAAGTATTCTGACCTGCACAGCATTAACTTTCATCAAGAAACGTATGGTCTCCATGAAGATAGTGGTAGGAGGTTGGGAATAATGGACAGGAGGCAGCAAAGCTGATGAATCTTGACATTTTGACGCTGCTGAAAATATTATATTAAAAGGACAGGTTAGATATAATAGGAAAAAAATTAGAAGTTCTCACACACTAAGACAGCAGGTAGAGTATTCTGACCTAATACATGAAAGAGATCATAAACTAGAAAGCAATAGAATGCTCTCTAGCAATGATCTCCAAAGAGAAGAACTTAAACATTCTCAGGGTGACTCTATTGGTGGTTCCAAAACCAAGTCACAGCCAAATAAAAGATTTTTAAAAAAATACTCAGATCTCCTTCACAGTGAAACACCACTACAGAGATTTTAAAAATGAAGAATTATCAGTAAATCATGGGTCTATAGTTGGTTACTTCTGTATATAAAAAATGTAAATATAAAATGCTTGTGTATTCAGAGAGTTACACCACTGAGTTTGGATTTCAGAGCCTCACCTAATATGAAGGAACTTAGGCAATATGACAGATAAATTAATCAACCACAAACAAGTCAGGATTGCAACTTTTATAATCATATAAGAGTTTTCATCCTTATTTAGTTTGGTTATGCCCATATTCCAAGTGAAAATATATACTTTTTTTTCAAGCAAGAGCCTTTATTTATGGTTACCTTTTTTTTCTGGTATCTCCTTGAGATATACGTTAGATGTTTTTTGGCCCATGGTTGGCTCCTGAGATTGTGTAGTAAAGTGTTCTCGTGAATCAGATTGAAGTTTAGAGGATTCTTCAAGAAATTCATCTACAATCGATGACGTACCTCCTGCTCCTAAATAGATTAAATTTTAATGAAAAAACCCTTCCTACATTGGGTACTAAAAGGTTATTACAGGATCTTTGACAAGGTATCATAATCTGCTGAAGCTCTTAAACATGCCATGCTGCTTCTCAAATAAATGTTTGATGAATAAAAAGAAAAAGTAATGGTGGGCAGGAAATGATCAGTGATAGTTATCCTCCAGATCAGAAGAGGTCACTTTCAGCTAGAGCAAAAATACGGCTTTGAAAAACAGGTAGGAATGGATAGGTAGAGAGGGAGGGGTATTCAGGGATGAGAGCATGCCATTGGCAAAAACATGGAAGTAGTGAGTCAATTATTTTAATGGGTATTGGCAATTTCATAAGGAAAATTTAAAGAAAGGTAGGTTGAGTCAAGACTGTGTTGATATTTGAATCCCAGGATTTTTCTCTTACAGACAAAAGGAAAGAAAAAGTACATTGCATAATTTTGAGCGGAAAAATTAGAGGATTAAAGTGGTATTGTATGAAGATTATTTTAGCAGTGCTATCTAACAAGGAGAAAAAATTGGGGATGGATACAAATAGGTGGTCTGTTATTGCTACAACAATGTGGATATTTAGTAATGGAGAGGAGTGAAAATCTAAAGGGAAGATGCAATGAGCATTTTGAAAGAGAACCAACTGGTCTTGGGAATTAACCTGATAAGGATGAGGGAAAGCTCAAGAAAGGAAGGAAGGGCAAATTGACTTTATAATGATGTAGAGTCAATTAGGGAGATGAAGAGTTTACCAGTGGAAAAATTCAACTGCTGAGTTGTGGAGGGAAGTCAGGGTTAAAGATAGAATTCTGAGAGTTATGAGGAGTGAAATGGAAACTGTGCCAGGAGGTGAGCTCTTAGAAAGTAAGACCGGATTACTGGGAAATGATTATATCTTTTGACTGTGACCAGAAATGGAAACCAAAGGTGTTAGAGAAATCCTAGATGGATTTCGGGAAGGAGGGAGTTGTTAAATACTGCAAACTGATCATTAAGAAGTAATTGATGATCTTGGCTTGGCGCCTGTGGCTCAATCGGCTAAGGCGCCAGCCACGTACAACTAAGGTAGCAGGTTCAAATCCCCAGCCTGGGCCTGCCAAACAACAATGATGGCTGCAACCAAAAAATGGCCAGGCGTTGTGGCGGGCACCTGTGGTCCCAGCTACTTGGGAGGCGGAGGCAGGAGACTCGCTTGAGCCCAGGAGTTGGAGG
>CAUYQV010170683.1:0-26671 GCA_963574575.1 Galagoides demidoff | reverse complement strand
TTTTTTCTTCAATTCTTGTGATACTTTGCTCAGAAGAACATTTTCCAGGTCCATCCATGTAAACATGAAGGAGGTAAAGTCTACGTTTTTCTTTAGGGCTGCATAGTATTCCACGGTGTACATATACCACAGTTTATTGATCCATTTGTGGATTGATGGGCACTTGGGCTTCTTCCATGATCTGGCTATTATGAATTGGTCTGCAATAAATATTATGATACAAATATCTTTGTTGTAATGTGATTTTTGGTCTTCTGGATATATACCTAATAAAGGAATTGCAGGATCAAATGGCAGGTCTATTTTTAGTTCTCTAAGTGTTCTCCAGATGTCTTTCCAAACGGAACATATTAGTTCGCATTCCCACCAGCAGTGTAAAAGTGTTCCCTTTTCTCCACATATCCTTAACCATCAGAGAAATGCAAATCAAAACTACTTTGAGATATCACCTAACTCCAGTAAGATTAGCCCATATCACAACATCCCAAAGCCAGAGATGCTGGCGTGGATGTGGAGAACAGTTATGCTCTTAGGGTGTTTATTCATGCCACTTAGCTAACACTCGCCCCAGAACTCAGCCCTGAGACGCACCTGAGATCAAGTTGATAAAGCTTTCTGCATCAAGCTTTCTGCTTTCTGCCTGAAATATCTATCTCTATTACCTGTAATCTCAGTTGTAAGAAATCGAGGCAAATCATTTAGCACAAAATTTACATTTTGCATTTCCATTAGAAAATGTCTTAATTTCAATGGAATTTATTGCTCACTGTATATTTCCACAGCCTTCGTTACCTTATTGGTTATAAGCACTGCACCTCAATTCAACCAGCTTTTACCCTCCTGGGGGGTTAAGGACCATGATCATGTTTTTTCTTACACGTCCACATATTCTGCTCGTCACCCTCTTTCTTGTGGTGAGAATTCAATACCCTCTACGTGTGCACCATTTTGAGTAAACCAGTGCCTTTGGAGTCTTTGGAGAAGCCTGTGTTTATATGAATAGATGCATGTTTTGAATAAAGTTCTCAGCTCAAAAAGAATTAAATGCTACTTTATATATCAAAGCATAGATTAGGTAGTTGTTAGCAAGGATACTGATTTTAATATATTTCTTTATATGATGGGTATTACTTTTGAATTGTGTTCATAAATATGTGGAGACTAAAGCTTTGATTAAAGCCTGAGTGCCCAGACTACTTTATTTTAATCTGAAATCACTTGAGCAGAGTTTTTATGCCTCTTAAAATTTAAGGTACAATATGCATGAGGAAGAAAATGAAAAGAGCTCTGTATGGTTTACAAGTAAATGAGGTCAACCTGGGTGATCACTGATTGGTCCCGATGCTGATGAAATGAAACACGCTAGGATCCTAATAAAAAACTAAGGCCTGATGCAAAGTATGATTTGTGTGCAGAATTCAAAAGCATTGCATAGACAATTATATCGAAGCTGTGTTTTCTTTAGAAGTTTTTAAAAAGCAGTTGCTCCAGAGTCACTGTTTAAAAGGAAAATAAAACCACACACACAAAAAAAAAAATCTGGGAAACTTTGTTATTCACAGTGACCTACTTACAAAGAGTCTTACTGCTCCCAAATGTTATTCTTTGTAACGTTGGGTGGGAGTGATTTTTATTCAGTGTCTGTTTCTATAACATAGTGCAAGGACTTGTCTCTGTTTCTACACTTCTGTTTATTGTGTGCTTCAACTAAAGGAGAAAACATTGCAAACTTCTGTGGCCTGGGCTCAGAGGCACAATTCTAGCTCATTGTATACCCGGGCATCTGCTAGGAGCATCTCATTTTAAAATATGTAAGTAATAGCTGACACATAAAAATTTCTAAGCCCTTATGGGTGACAGTCTTTTCCTAAGTAATGTCTCTCATTAATGTCAGTCCTCTAGAGGATTCACCTTATCCCATTCATAAAAAATGACAGACTATATTGTGAGGTTCTACCATTGCATAAATAGCATGAGACCCCTTGATGGAGGGGTCACTGAGGCTCTTGGAGAGAGTTAAGAGGAGAATCATGAATTAGGTATTGAAAAAGAAACTTCCAGAAAGAGAAAGAAGGAGCCATCATCTATAGAAATAACACTATTAGAGTAATTTACTACATGCATTATTTCTAGTTGCCTGTCATTAACTTTCAAAATATTTTTCTAAGGGCGGCATCTGTGGCTCAAAAGGGCAGGGCTCAGGTCCCATATACCGGAGGTGGCAGGTTCAAACCCAGCCCCAGCCAAAAAAAAATCTATTTTCTAAAAATTATTGAATGTACAATATTTGTTTATCTGTGAGATATTTTAATAATCTCGTTAATTAAATCATAGCTACTTTCTCTTACCTTCCTGAAGGTGATGACAAACAATTATCTTAAGTCTGCTTTTCCATTTAATTAATGATAATAATAAATGAAAAGACTGGTTAATTTTAAAGTAACTTTCTATATTTAATTTTATTTGCTTTTCAGAAGACACTTTTATGAAGGAGGAAACTATTATTCTCATCAACATTTTACAGATGAGAAAAAACTTTCAGAGCAGTTGATCCCAATGGGAAGTATATATGATGGGTTCCTTGCTAAAATCTAAATTTGCTGATTTAAACTGTTAGGAAAGACTCATCTAAAGTCTCCTAGACAAAATACTTATAATCAAATTAAGATGCTATTCATTTGTTTTGTTTCTATTAAATTTCTTTCCTTTTTACAGGCAACATAAGAATTACCTGGCAGAAAGGCACATCTAAAAAATAAATCATATGACCCATATACTCAATTTAAGAATTCTTTTTTTGATCCCTTCCTTATTCTATGTATGTATAAAAAATACAAAGCAGAGGGTAGCATTTTGACATAAAATTTATAGATTCATGACTTCTAAAGTGATGTCATCAATATGATTCATTAGAATGTAAAAAAGAAAATATGTCACATAAATTGATAATACATGTCAAAATAGTTTTTTCAATACACATCCATAGTTTAAAAAGTAGAGGAAACATCATAATGAAACCTCCAGAAATATTAAAGAGGCTATTCTGATTTTTCCAGGTAGGAATTAATGTCTTCAAAGACTGTCCTTCACTATACACAGAGCTTCTATTTCTTCAAAAATTGTACCAGAGATATATTAATGTTAGACATGGACAACCTTCAAGATAGCTGAGATATATATATAAACATTTCCATTGATCTTTACAAAGTTGCAAAAATCCCCAGTTGTAATTCAATTACCTAGAGTAGAGGAAGGGAATGAAAAAGAGATAGTGAGATATGGGTAGAGTACTTTTCTAAATATGACCCTTCCTCGTCATATCTTCTTTTATAACTGCTGTATTTGGAATGGATAATTTGCAATTGTGAAGCCTTCCGTTAAAAAACTTCCACATAAGTAACATAATTCTCACTCCAACTACTTTTCAAACTTACCAAGTGTACACAGTTAAGAGAAGCAGTTAGTAAGCATGATGTTGGGAATACCACGTAGCTTCAGTTCCATCACATTTTATTTGGCAGTTGAAAATTTATTTTTCAGAAATCAGAAACTTATATATTTTAATTCATGCCTTCCAACTATGCAGTATCAATGTAGAAACTTAAAATAAATAGATTTATTTTTAGGAAGTCCAATGATGTGAACAGATGTATTTAATGTAATCTTAGATAGATTTATTATAAATGCAGTTAGAATACCTTGAGAATACTTGGCAGCACTTCAAGCCATTAACAAAGACTCCTCCCTCTATCATCATCATTATGTCTCAGTTTGAGGAAAGTATAATAAAGTGCTGATTAAGTGTTTCCATCCAATAATCATGTAGTTAAGCAAAAAAAGAAAAAAAATTTCCCAGAGGCAAAAATGCTGTGTTGCAATATATTCAATGAAATCAACATTTTGCTCTGTACATAACAATGTGATTACTTCAAATAACAATAACTGCAAGGCCTATGAGCTTGTATGCATGCCAGGTATTTACCTCGAATAAGTCTGTGAACATGGTTGTTGGATATGTGATAGTAACAAATTTTAAACACGAAGGAGTCATGAGGGTTAAGTAACTTGCCTAATCCCACATACCTATTAAGATGTAGAGCAAGAATTCCTGTGTTATGGTTTGAATTTTTTTTTAATTGTTCTGAAGATTGACTTCTTTTTTTCCCTCCTTTTTTTTTTTTTTTTTTTGTCTGAGTATCACAGGACTACTCACATTTTGGTTACACAATCCTCATTCCTGCACTTGAAGTCGATGCTATATGTGTGTCCTTCACCTAAAATCTGTGCATCTTACCTGTTAGGTGTGAATTTACTCAATCTTTCTTCACTGCCTACTAAATTTCCATTGAGTTTTATTTCCATATGTGCCCACAAGTGTCTTTAGACTAATTCTAATAAGTAGTGGAGTAGACAATACATCAGGGTCACAACTGGAAGATCCCAAGTTTGAAGACTAACTTCACTAAATAGTTTTCAAATTGTAGAAAAAAAATATTAGTTTAAGATTTGTATTGTTGCTTTACAAAACCCACATGATAATTAATAACCCATTTTCAAACTTTAATAAATATAAAGTTCAAAAATTTTAGTTTTAATTTTTTTATCTGTATCAAAATGGAAAATGAAGATAACCTTATATAAGAAAAGCCTATTTTAACTAATCCTTCATTTATACATGGGTAGGACAATTAACTTCAAAAATGCCTCCAAGAAAAAATGCTACACACCTCCTTGCTGATTATCACTATGGTCGGTTACCTTTGAAATAATCCCCATGGGAAGCTATCCACAGACGCTAGTCCCTTCACAGCCCTTTCCTAGGATGAGTTCATGAACTTAATTGTCAGATCTTGTATGCTGACAGCTCAGATGGTCATTGCAGAAAAAGTTGCTTTGAAGAGGGGACGAGGAGCTGGCATCAGCGCATGGATTGTCAAGTGGAGTACTTTGAAGGTGACCGCAATGATATTTATTAACCAGTGAGGCAGGTAGTGCTTTTTCCAGGAGGAATTCTCAAACTTAACTATTCAACCTCTTATGTTTAAACCTTTTTGTGTTTGTTTGTTTTGAAACAGAGTCTTGCTCTGCTGCTAAAACTATAGAGCCCTGGTGTTAGCCTAACTCACAGCAACCTTAAACTCCTGGGCTCACGTGATCCTTCTGCCTCAGCCTCCCAGACTGTTAGAATTATAGGCTGACCCACTGTGCCCGGCTATGTTTAGTATTTCACATCCTCAAACAGAACAGATTTTTTTTCTTTTTTATATTCCATTTGCAGATATCTTTTTACGGGAGCACCTTGCTTAACACCAGCCTCTGTCGCAGAATATGGCAACACTACCATCATTAAAAATTACCAGTTTAATGCTAAAATCTGACTTCAGGTGAAACATACAATCAAGGTATCAAGGATAAAATTTTTTTTCCTGGCTTGGCACCTGTGGTTCAAGTGGCTAAGGTGCCAGCCACATACACCTGAGCTGGCAGGTTTGAATCCAGCCAGAGCCCAGCAAACAATTTTGGCTGTAACCAAAAAATAGCCCTGTGTTATGGCAGGCACCTGTAGTCCCAGCCACGTAGGAGACGGAGGCAGGAGAATCACTTGAGCCCAGGAGATGGAGGTTGCTGTGAGCTGTGATGCCAGGGCACTCTACCCAGGGCGACAGCTTGAGACTCTGTCTCAAAAAAAAATTTTTTTTCTGTCTCCCTAGGAAAGGAAGGGGAACATCATTTCACCCCAAGCCACCTGGAAATTTTAAAGTTCCCAGTCCAGAAGTAAGTCATTTGTTGTATGTGAATGGGTGACATTTTCAATTCATTAAAGACTATTTATTTTTTTGAAAAATGTTGAAATCCAATATGCTAAAAGAGAAAGGACTAAAGACAAGGCAATAGTAACTTTGCTCCAGTTTGGATGTTTATTATCTTTACTTAACACCAGAGTTCTGAGCATTCCTGTTTCTTCACCACTCACACTTCAACCAAGGATATTAAAACGACATTTACAAAAAATTAGCAGGGTGGTAGATAATAACATCGCTGACATAATGGCTTTTTGTTTCGATTTGAGATTCTTCCTCTCTAACACCTTCATACACTTATATCAATTTGTGTGAAGTAAGTTGTTATTTTGCAATCTCAAAATTTAATATGCAATTTTGAATGTCATTTCAAAAGATGCTGAGATTGGTGAATGCATTTGGAAAACTGCAGAGTTTTATGATTCTATTCTGCTAGAATAAGTCTCCCCACTCTGAAGTAGTGGATGTGTTTAGATTATCAACAAATAATTTAAACTTAGTTAATTAATAATTGCTAATGTTATAGACATAACCAAGGAAAATTCTCAAATTTGAAGATATGGTTAGTGGCTATTATATGTTATAGTAATTCTAATATATTCTCTTATTATAAATTCAAAATGATATTGACCTATTTCCATGTTTTGCTCATTCATGTAAATTCAGTTGTATTGTTATTTTTAAGACATAGCTGACACAATTTTTAAATTTCAGCATTGCGCAGTTAAATGAAGCTGGATTTAAAAGATTTATCATTACTTTGAAAAATATTTTTTGCACTCAATTAATATTTAGCTCTTTTCACATTTTTTTCTTTTAAGAAAACTAGTTTAAAAAGTAAAGAGTGACAAAAGTCTTTGGTAAAATAAGTAAATTTTCAGGTTATTTCTCCATATTTATATTTGGTAATACAATAGGTGGAGAAGTTCTTTCTTCCTCTATAGAGAGGAAGATAATAAAATAGAAAATTTGATTACATCATCCTTCAAAAAAAATCTGCAAACGTATTATCCTGAATCTCTTGTAGGAAAAGCATTATGGTCTAGAGCAGCAGTTCTCAACCTGTGGGTTGTGACCCCCAGGAACTGTGTTAAGGGGCCGCAGCATTAGGAAGGTTGAGAACAACTGTTCTAGAGGCTGATTGTTTTCTTACTGATAGGTGTTCATTAGAATTAGTAGTATTTAGTCGTCCTCTTCATTATCTTATGCTAATATAATAAAGAGTAGTTGTTAATCTTTCTTAGTCACTTTCTGTTAATATTTTAAAATTGTTGAAACAAATCCACAATTAATATACATAAGAAAAGAATCCACAAATTCACAGTTGTTGTAAATGAATATTATAAACTTAAAGCATAGTTACGAGATTTGGGAGAAGTGGTGCATTTAGGCTAGAAAAGGGGTGACACTTGTTTGAAAGTGATGAAAATTTAAGTTAAACTGTTGCCCGATAGTATGAAATAAACCTTTGAAATTGATCAAGGTAATCTCCATGCAAAATACTGAAAAAGTGAGCTATTGCTCTTTCCTACACATAGTTAAGTACCACAAAAAAAATAAAAAAGATATTAGAAAATATTGGGGAGTTTGTTTTTAGAATTTAGGAAGTGGTGGGAGGTGGGGAAGGATGAAATAGAAGGAAGAAAAAAATACAATTTAGCAAGAACAGTCAAAAAATAAATACGTTTCTCACCTTTATTCTCTCCAGGCAGAAATAGGTTTTCAGTTTAGGATACAACTCAAGGTTAAAAGACAAAATGTAGGAAAAACAAGGCCTCAGAATACAGATCTAATGTATGATATGGTTATTCCATTCTTTGTCAAGACCTCAGAAAAGAGTATAGCCACGCACTGAAAAGGATGGGCCCCCTAACTCCCCGTGGAACCCAATGTGGAAAGATCCTTGTTCTTATTTTTAGCAAAAAGAAATAGAGATAAAAAATAAAGATTTTAATTAATTAGACAACCTAACTTTACAGCTCTAGAAAATAGAAAAAGAGGAAAAAACTAAGCTTAAAGTTACCAGAAGGAATGAAATAATAAAGATGAGAACATAAATAAATGAACTAGAGATGAGAAAAATAATAGGAGAGATCCTTGATGGATAAATTTCTAGAATCCTTTTATCCTTGATTGATAAAATCCTACCAAGCCTGAATTATGAGGAATAGGGATTTGGAAGAGACCAGTAACAACAAAGGATATTCGTTCAGTAATCAAAAAATCTCTCAACAAAGAAAATTCTAGGATTAGATTGCTTTATTGGTGAATTCTACCATACACTTAAAGAACTAGTGTCAATCCTTCCCAAATTTTTCCCAAAAAATTGAAAAGGTGCAAACACTTCCAAACTCATTTTATGAGACATTGGCAATGACGTGAAGAGAAGGGAGGAAGCTTGGTGCACGGTTGACACGAATGTAACTTAGTACAGTCATTATGGAAAACAGCATGAAGATTCCTCAAAAATTAAAAACAGAAGTGTCATATGATCTAGCATTGCTACTGTTAGGTATATACTCAAAGAAAATAAAATCAGAATCTCAAAGAGGTGTCTGCATTCCCATGTTCATTGCAGCATTATTTGCAATGGACAAGATATGAAATCAACCTAAGTGTCCATCAGTGTGTCAATGAATAAAGACACCGTGATATACAATGCACATACGTACACACGCACCCAACAGAGAAACTGCATCTAAACACACACACGAACAATGGAATATTATTACCTGAGAAGAAAAGTTTGTCATGGATGAACCTGAAGGACATTATACTAAGTGAAGTAACTCAGGTAGAGAAAAAAATGCTGCGTGGTCTCCCTTACATGTGGAGTCTAAAGAAGGAAAACTTCCAGAAGTGGAGAGTGTCTGGTATTTTCAGGTGCTGAAGCCAGGGGAAAATAAAATGGTATTAGTCAAAGTTTATCACATTCTAGTTATGCAGTTTGATAAAGTACTAAAGTTCCAATATATGGATTTACAACTATCGTTATCAATACTTCAATTTATACATGATATTTGCCATGGCTGTAGATCTTAAATATTCTTTCCACACAAACGCACACAAATAGTAACTACATGAGGAGATGAACGTGTTCATAACCTGATTGTGGTAATCACTTCACAGTGTATGTGTGTAGCAGAACATAACACTTCACACCTTCAACTATAAAAAATTTTAATGATCAAATATAACTCAGTACCAACTGGAATACGTTTAAAAATACAAATTAAATTTTTAAAGTGATTAATTTTGGTTAACCATTTTGTATTTGTTACTTCTACTATATTTTATTTTATTTTATTTTTTTACCCTGTCCCCTTCCTGATCCCCCTTCCCTGATCCCTCATCCCTCTACCCCACCCCTCATGTTAGATCATTTACTGCCTTCCTATTAGATTTCTGGCTGCTCCTTTCTTGTGATGCTCTACTAAGAAGAATGTGTTCCACCTCCATCCACACACAAGTTACTTCTTTTTAAGTAAAAGCATTTAAATGCAGAAGAAAATGTAAAACATCCATAAGAAATCCTTAAACTTTTTTATGGAAATCAATATTTCCCCATGCCATGTAATAGCTTCAGTAAAACTGGGAATATGCATATATGAATAAGCCAAAGGAAATCTAATATTGGTCTTTGTATGACTTAAGCAAAGTAGATCATAAGCTCAAAGGCTAAAAAGTATATATCATGCAATGTGATTGAAAATTGTAATTTTTAACAAGTTGTACCACATGTAAGGAATGGATTTTTTCTGGGATTATTATAGTCTCTTAAACTGAAACTGGCTAAGCATTGATAACTTCAATCCAAACACCATATTCCTGGTCTTAGTCGGCCTCCATTTGGAAAACAATGTCACAGGGTTCATGCAGACAGATGGATAAATGAACAAAAGCAAAATAACATCCTAACTTTTCTCATTTTTCTTCTTACTTGGTTTTCTGCCAAATGAGACTATATTTCTGTAGAATAGGGAAAAAAATTCCTGGCACAAATTTAACTCTTCCTATGTCAATTTTCTCTCTGAATTTATCTTCCCTGGCATATTTCCATTGCATAGAATTATTATATTAGGAACATGTTCAGAAAGAACATTTAACGAACTTCTCTCAGTATATAAATTATTCCTTAGAAAAATAACTATATTGAACTACTCAATTGTCTGTTGTATGGGCTGAATTGTGCTCCCCCCCAATTCATACACGTATTAAAGTTTTAACCTCCAGTATCTTAGACTATGGCTGTTTTTGGAAGTAGAGTGTTTAAGGAGGCAATTATGTTAACACATTGTCATTAGGGACGTATTAGATTTGAAATTAGATCTGCATAATCGCTTAATGGAAAGGGAACTGGGCTGGATATAGAAGTAATGGGTTCTGTTTCTGACTCTATGTAATTCTTGTCTGCAATAGCATTATATCTCATTGGGTGTCAGATTCTGTGTATCTTTATTAAGGTTTTCGAGAAAGAGGATATAGTGGACCACAGTTTTCTAGGTTGAGGATATGTATGGAGAACGATACTATTTGTCAGGATAGAAAAATCACAGGGAGGATAAATTTTAGAAGATAAGAGAATTTACAAAGATGCTTTGAATGTAGGCAGTTAGAATCTTGATTGCCATATGGCCCTGCAAAGGTCACGGAGAAAAGGAAATATTTGGAAGTCATTTATAAAAAATGCATATGTATAAAATTTGAAGCCATTGAGCAAAGTTATTATTCTAGAGAGAGTGAATATGGAGGTCCAACTAACACCAACATCAGGGCATGAGAATAGTTATTGAAGACTTTACAGACTATGCACAATTTTTTTAAGTCAAAAGTAGATCACAAAGAAACTATTTTGTTATTGTTAACTATGTTTTTAGTCCTTTTTGTTTCACTCATTTCTTAGCAAGTGTACATAATTGATATTTTGATAAATGCTCTAATATTGCCAGAAATGTTTTTAGAAGGTATTTACATATCAACAATTATTTTCATTTTCCATTATGGCAAAAACATATAGTACTAAAATTGTTATCTTAACTATTTATAAGTGCACAGTTCAGTGTTGTTAATTATATTCACAGTGTTGGGTAACAGATCTCTTGACGTTTTTCACCTTGCAACATTACGCATTCCGTGACAATTTCCACTCTTAATTCCCTCAGCCTTCAGTGATCACCTCATGCTACTGTTATTTTGTACCTGTCAACAATTTTATTTTCTACCTCTCTACAATTTTACTAATCATATTCCAGATTGTAAATGACCTTTTTATGGTAATTAATATTTTGCTGGCTTTTTGTTTCAACGCTCTTTGTTTTTATCTTTCAGTTGCAAAATGCAATAAAGTCAGATGCAGTTGGATAATTTCATTCTCACTGAAATAGTCTATAAAATGCATAGAAACTGGAAAAATACATGATGTTGAAGGCAAATCAACAAGTGTATAGGCATTATAACAACTCAGATAGTAAAATCGTCAATATTTCCCTGATTCCAAGATTCTTGAGATGCCCAACACTGAACTTTGTGGGGACTAAAGAATTAGTTACGAGCTAATTGTTTCATGTTTTAATTTTGAATTTAGCTGTCCATTATCGCTTTATCATTTTGAACACACAATAACGGGTTAAAGGAAACAGACTATTTTTCTCTTCTTAGTAACTATAAAACTCCTTATTGATACAGAAAGTCTCTCGCTAGTGGAAATGTATTGATTTATTCGCCCAGTTCTCTAGCCTTTCATTTTAAAATATTAGAATTTTGCATGCAGTAAGAAAAGCAAGTATAATTTTACTTCCTAAAGATTTTTCCAGCATATACCCTAACATATAGTTCATGTAATACATGCTTGTGGAATGAAATAATAAATAAAAATAATAATTAAAAGTAAGCCCACTTCTGCACTATAAAATGTAATATAATGTAATAATTTCTGTAATAAATGTCTGAACATATATTTTTTAAACACTGTATAGTTATAAGGAGGCTTCACAGGAGCATATGACCCGTGAAAGATCAAAAAATGACTCATGTAAGACATACATACAGGATTTAAAGACAGCATTAAAAATATAATGAATTAATGATTGAATATAGTTAATACTGGATGCAAAATGACTTTTAAAATAAATTGTGTTTACTGTATCTCTCTCTTAATTTTTTTGAAATGTGTCTCTGCTTCAATTTCACAGGTCTTGAATTTAAAGGAAAGATTGTGGCTTAGCAACAATTTCACTTTGAGAGAGGAATGAAACCAATTGAATGTATTTCCTATATACATAAAGGGGCCAATAAATGTTTCTGACAGTACAAAGCATAGAAGTACATAAATATAAAATAGCATTAAAATAAGTATTTGGAAATTTTTACTTTCAGAGGGAGGCAAAACTCTTACCTCATGAGTATAAATGATATACTTATCGCAGCTATTAGACAAATTTTTAGACCCCTGAGTACTTAGTTGCAAATTTTCCTTTCTCTTCACCAATCTAATTTCATATGTATTTGTGTCGTGAATACACTTAAGATATCAAACTACCACACTATGCTTGAATATCATTAAGTAGATTAAATTGAATGATGAAAGCTCTTTTTAACAAAATGAATGTGGTTCTCCTTCTCGTTAATTGTATTAAGCAAAATCCTCTCTTGGGATTGAGTCATTAAATGTATTCTCTCAGCCTATAAAACACAGCTATTAGACATTCAACTGGATCAATGTAAATATCCAATTAAGGCAATTCAGATCTAAATAATCTTCCTGTTCAAATGCTATTTTGTTTATTTGATTCACCAAAACTTTTTAAGAAAGAATGAATGCATATCTCCTACCTCTAGGTATTGCAAAGAGAAGCAGAAATGAGACCCATGATTATTTCTTAAGCGTATTTAAACCAATTTTCTGCAAGGATCCCTCCTATCTAAATGCCTAATGATGATATGAAAAATATCTGTTAGGTCATTAAATACAAAATGTCCAATTTGTAATCAACAGTTCAGTTTATTATACCTCAAACAGAAAGCAGTACAATTAATCAAAGTAAGCACCTAAATATCAACACAGTTTTGCCGTCTTCAGTCTTCACAGTGGCTTGTTTATGCCATCAGTGAAGAAGCCTGGAGAGTAGCCTTTTCCACAGCGTTTGAGAATCGAACATTTTTCCTTGCAAGAAGTGGTCCAAAGCCTGGAAGAAGTGGTGGTCATGTGGTGGAAGGTCTCGTGACTCAGTAAATGACAGAGGGTTTCCAAGTCCAGCTTCGGTAGTTTGAGAAGCATTGTTTGAGTGACAATATTGTCTTGCAAGAGTATTGGCCTGTTTCTACTGACCAATCTGAGCTGCTAATTGCAAGCATCTTCATCATTTCCTCTCCTGGGTGCAGTGTACATCCAATATAATTGATTGACCAGATTTTAGGAAGCTGTAGTGGGTAATATCAGTGCTGGACCACCAGACACCATTCGCCTTTTCTTAATGATCATTCACTTTTGGACTGTGTTTTGGCACTTCATCTTTATCCAGCCATTTTGCTGAACACTTGCAAGTGTCAAAAATAATCCATTTTTCATCACTTGTAACAGTATGGTGTAGAAATGGTTCACTTTTATGTCATGATAGCAAAGAAAGGCAAGCTTCAGGACAATTTACCTTCTGATGCTTGTTTGACTCACAAGGAACCCATCTATCAAGCTCCTTTACCTTGTCAATTTATTTCAAATGGTCCAATATTGTTGGAATAGTAATGTCAAGCATTGCTGCTAACTCATGGAAGGACAAGATGAATTTGTTTCTACTATAGGTCATCATTGTCCGCCTTGATCCTAGGTCTCCCATGTGGCTCTTTTTCAAGATAAAATCACCAGAATAGAACTTCCAGACCATTGATGTACTGTGCATTCCTTAGCCACATCCTTCCCAAACACTAGGTTGATATTTCAAGCATCTGCCCTGCACTGCTTCCATGGTGGAACTCATATCCCAAAATTATACAACTTTCTGACTTATCCATGGAGTCACAAATTGCTTTAAAAAAAAAAAACTCACAAGCCAAAACATGCATTTGAAAAAATAAAGATGTACTGTCACAATAAAAATAACTAACTAAATAATAACAACCATCAAAGGAAATGTTAGCACTATTAACTGTCAAACTTAGTACTTAAGGAAATGGGACATTTCTTACTTGATGAACTAATAGCAACAAGGCAGCTGGAAGAACACAAGAACATTATGACATCTGCTTGAGCAAAGAAGTGGTCTTTTAGTTTTAATTTTTTGATATAATTATTTTGCAAGGATGGGGAGGATGTAAAAATTAAAGTTAATCATTGTTCAACTATATCACAAGCATTGTGATAAAAAAAATCTTTACTGAACATAGCTATCAAAATATAACCCTTCTCTAAATTAAAATAAAATCCTTTATTTCCTCCTCCTTTACCTCAAAATTAAACGAAGAACATTTTGATAGCACAGAACTTAGGCAAACGTGATCTTAGATGAGAAGATCTTCCAAGACTAAGAGCCAGAAATGCAGGAAATATTGAATTAATGATCAGTTATATGGAATGTCAAGGGTAATTCAACATGCTTGAAATATTTCCTTAATATTATACCATTTCATGTATGAGAATCTCACAGCAGGGTGCCTGTGTCCCCCCACTCACTTATTTGTTTTGCCAATCATTTCACTTGCACTTTTCTAAGTAGATTTTCTTTAAATCAATTTTTAAATGAGCAGAGAAATATTAATGAATCCTTGTATTGACTAGTTCTGGAGCTTTCCATTTCTTTTCGTAGATCAGACTTTCCTCATTGAAATCTGTTGCCCTCTGCCTGAAAAACATCTTTAAACACCACTTTCAGTGAGAGCTTCGTAATTTCTCATGCTTTGTTAAATTCTACTTTCCTTTTTTTTTTTTTTTGAAAGGTATTTTGAGTAGATATAAAATTCTCATTAGTGGGCGGCACCTGTGACTCAGTGGGTAGGGCACCAGCCCCATATACTAAAGGTGGCAGGTTCAAAACAGGCCCCAGCCAAATTGCAACCAAAAAAACAAACAAAAAAATTCTCTTTAGCATTTTTCCTAAGCAATTTGAATATGCTCTTCTACTATCTTCTGGGCCACATTTTGGGAGGTGTGTAGTCCACAGTGTTCTTAGTTTTTTATTCTCTAGATAATCATTTTTCGCCCTAGCTACTCTGTATGGTTCATCTCATCATTTGTGTTGTGTGCGTGTGTGCATGTGCACATGTGTGATTAGGTTATGATGTGCTCTGTGCCGTTTTCATGAAATTCAGAAAAATGTTGATCATTTTTATTTCTTCAAATATATTTTCTCCCTAATTCCCTGGGAATTCTTAAAGTTAGGATATTCATTTAACATACTGGAAAGCTTGGTACTTGCCCCTATGTCTCAACTTTTTTCATAGTCATTTTTTCTCTCTTTTCTTCACTTTGGACAGTTCAGATAGCTATATTCTCAAATTTATTGAACTTTCTACCAAACGTCTAATCTGCTCCTCAGCCTGCTTTTTTAGCATATATTTTATTTTTCTCTGTAAAAGTGGCATTTTATTTTTATATGGTTTCTATATTTTCATCATTTCCATAATATCAATTTAATGACCTAAGAATCTTTATAATTGACATTTTAAAAATCCTTGCCCAATTATTCCTTTGTCTTTGTCAGTTCTAAATTGTTCTATTGATGGACTTTTCTTCTTGCTTATGGATTAAATATCTCTACCTCTATCTCAAGTATAATATTATAATATTTGATTGGATGCTATTCATTGCAAATTTTGTTTTAGTATTTAGATTTTTGTTTAAAGAGTGTTTTCTTAAATATAGTTCATTTTCTGACGGATGAAGTTGATATTTTAAGGCTATGTTGTTGTGGGTTTTGAATGGCTTTTAACCTCTGTGCTGGGGCTGGATAAGCCTCCTAGGGTGTGGCTTCATCAGTGTATCTACTGAACACATTTGTTCAGTTCTTAAAGGCTGCCCATTGTTCTCCGTCAGAAATGAACTGTCTCTTAATCTTGTGCCAACTCTCGAGTAGCTCTTACTTCCCCTGTTGACCCTTCCTGAGCCTTCTGGAATCTTCTCCCAACATGTGCCCATCTTGGTATTGAGACAAGGACACAGATGGAACAGTTGAACAAAATTTTGAGAACTTTTTTCATTTATTTCATTTTATTTTTCTGAATAGATTTCATCTCTCTAGAGATCTACTCCACAATTTGTGGCTGCCTGAGCCTCTTAATCTCAGATTTGTTGGTTTAGTCAAGGGAGCTTGTATTGTATTGTACTTCACCACCTAATGCCAGAATCTGATAAATTTCTTTGGGTAAAAACCAGGAAAATCGTGATGGCGCCATTCATTTGTTCTTAACTTTCAAAAATTAAGTATTTGCAGCCAGGTGTCCAAACTATTAGTACAATTGTTTCTTTTTCTGTTTTTTCTTTCCTATTTCAGTTTACCAGTTGTTTACAATGGAAGGACTACCTGATAGAAGTTATTTACTCATAGCCAGAAGCAGAAATCTAGGTTTCATGAGTAGGAGTAAATTAAAAGTTTTGTTCAAAAATAAAGCCTCATATAACTAAATCAGTTAGACAATTTTAAAGGGAAATTTTATTCTTCTTTGGGTGAGATTGATAATATAACCCCATATATATTATAAGTAAATTTTTAGTATAATAAATGTTAATATAAATAAGCCTTTAAAATGTAGGAATGCAAACCAAACAATATATTCTGAAGAAGAGTTAGCCATGGTTATAAAAATGGTAAAATTGGCAGTAAAAAGCACAACTGAGTTCTGCTAAATAACATGAGCAAAAACAAAATAAAGAATAATATTTTCATCAATGGGACCTATGTCACCAGAAAGAAAAAATAATGTAGTTATTTGGAAAATCACTTTGAATATCTATTTCAGTTGCAGCATATATAGGCAAATTCATAAGGAAGAACAACTACCATAAGAATGAGACGTGCATACAAGTTTATTTCTTGGTATAATTAAATCAGGGGAGAAAGGGAAAAGATACAGGAGCAGGAAAAAAAAATAAGGGGACACAGGACGAGAAGGTGATAGTCTCAGTTGGAAGAAGAAATTGTAACCCCTCAAGTAGATATTAGCTTTCTAGGGCTAAAAAGTTGTGGATGGCTTAGACCAGACAAATTTATATTTTTTCAAGTTCTGAGGGCTAGAGCGTGAATCATGGTTTCAGTGTGGTTGGTTCCTTTCAAGCTCTAGTCTCCTGGGACTGCAGATCCATTTCTTTCCTGGGCCTGCACCTGCGGTTTTGACGTATGTGTCTGTGTCCTGATCTCCTCTGTTATCTGCTATCAGGACATCAGTCATACTTATCTCCAGATGAGAGGCCACCCTAATGTCCTCACTTTAACTTAGTCACCTCTCCAGTGACCTATCTCTGAATGCAGGCACAATCTCAGATGTTGGTGTTAGGACATCAACATGTGAATTTGGAGAATGGCACAATTCTGTCCAGATGCTTAGCTAGTGAATTTGTGAATCTTATGCCCAGTGCTTCCATAGTTTCCATTGAGCCTGTCAAGAGGACTTTTCCCATGGAAATATTGAATGATTATGAAAATATATTTGTTATAATTTTTAAAATGCATAGATCTATAAAAATAATAAAGATTTTAATAATTATATTGATTATCTGATCTATATTCACTGAAACAATGAACAAGGGGGGGAAAGTAGTTACCAACTCATTTTTGGCAAATGAACTGAATTTATGAAGTATGTATAAAATTATGTTACTTTAATTCCAAGATTTATTGCAGATTTCTCATGCTTTAAGATAGATTTACTAAACTTAATATGAGCAGTTCAGTATAAGGTTTATAGACTAGTTTGTGATACTCAAGGTTGTGAGGAAAGTAAGTTTCAGTGGTAATTAGCTTAATTATCTACTCAAAAATTTCCAAGGTGTTTATCATGGTTTTCTAGTTCATGATCCCTTCAGATGATGATGGATTAATCAATAATTTTCACTGTGCATGCTCTCACATGTGAGAGTGAAATTAATGAAAGACTTTACTTTTCTAATAATAAATAAGATATATAAACGCTGGTAAGGGAAATACACGTAGAAGCCTAACCTTGCCCCTAAACAGTAGATACACAGAGTCTAGAGAGAAAAAAGCAAATATGTAAAATAAACATCCTAGAGAATGTGCGTATATGTAAAAAAAAAACAACATAGAAAATAAAACAGAAATTAGCCATAATATATTTAATGCATTTAAATTGCCTTTAAATAAATATATTAAAATTAATATACACATATATTTACATATTTACTTCTGCCTGATTTTATGCAGTGATTAGCTTATTGAAATATTTCTGTGATTGCTATTAACATACTCTGAAGCACATCATTCCAGACTGATGCAAAATTTGAAATTCTGCTTACTATGCTAAAATTAGGTGATATTTATGTATGTTTGCCAGTCTTAAGATATATGCTAAAGTGAAGACTAATTTAACTTTATGTTTGGTTTTTCACAGATGAGAATCCAGACTCAGAACATCTGAGCTGGATTTACTTAAACTCTTGCTAGTAACGAATGAAGAACATAGACATTATAAAACACAGCCAACATTTCCTTCCCCAAAAGTAATTAGTTAACAGAAATGGGATCCTTTTTTCTTTTTCCCCAAATCGTTTTAATTATTTTGAATAGAAACAATACTTCTAGTTTAACTTTTTCTAGTGTATTTCTTTTTTTTTCATTTTATTTTATTTTATTTTATTTTATTTTATTTTATTTTATTTTATTTTATTGAATGGTAACTATGTACATTAATGCACTTCTGGGGTACAGTGTGGGGTTTTCACATGCAATCCGAAATACTTCCATCAAACTCATCTACACAGCCTTCATGTCATTTTCTCAGTTATTGTTTTAAAACGCTCTCATTCTACTCTTATAGAGATTCACTTGTACCCCTGTAAGATAAACCTCAAAAATGGTCCCTCTAATCCTTCTCCCTCCACCAATTCCTCCCTCCCTTCTCCCTCCCCCCTCCCCACATTCTTAGGCTATTTGGTTATAGCTTTCATATAAAAGGTATAAATTAGTTTCATAATAGAGGTGTGTACATTGGATACTTTTTCCTCCATTCTTGGCTTTGTGACTTCTAGTTCAATCTTTTTATTTTTTTATTTTTGTTTTTTTTTTTTAGACAGAGTCTCAATTTGTCACCCTAGATAGAGTGCCATGGGGTTATAGCTCCACAGGAAACTGACTCTTGGGCTCTCAAGCAATTCTCTTGCCTTAGCCTCTCAAGTAGCTGGGACTACAGGTGCCTGCCACAACGCCCAGCTATTTTTAGAGGCAGGGTCTCACTCTTACTCAGGCTGGTCTCGAACCTGTGAGCTCAGGTAATCCACCCACTTCAGCCTCCCAGAGTGTTAGGATCACAGGTATTAGCCACCATGCCCGGCCTTTAGTTCAGTATTTTTAAACCAACATTTCTCCTTAATATGACCACTGATTTTAGTTGTCTGCAAGAATTCTCATTGCATTGTATCATTAAGGAAGAATAAAGTATTTAAGAATGCTAACCCTATAAAGCATGCTTTCACTGCTCTCAAAAACTTGAATAAGAATAATAATGTATCACTTATTACCTATCATATTTATAAAAATTAGAGGAAATAAGAAAAGCCAGCATTGGTAAGGACAAATGATACTCTCCTAAAGTCTCAGAACATACCCATTTCTTAAAGGAAACTGGTAGCTGTATTAAGAGAAAATATGCATGGCCTTTGATGATACCCTTCCATTCCAAAAATGTAGCAAACATACACATAGTTTGAACTTTAAAAATATTCATTACTGTTATGTTTACATTAGCCAATCACTAGGTACAACTCAAATAGCTAACAACTGGGTATTAGTCAAACATACATTCATATAATCCCTATTTGCTAATGGGGTTGATTTATTTTTAACGATAGTCTAAGTAACATATAATAAAAAGCACAAATCTCTAATATAAATCAATTTTGTATCCAAAATATCATGACATAGAACGTTACCTTGATGTGATTAAAAGGCAGAAAAATTTTAAAATACTGAGTGATAAACATGGTAATATAATCCTCTTTTTGTGTTATACACCGTCTATGGGTTTGTGTGTGTGCGCATGAATGTGAAGACAGAAAGAATAGAAAGATACATGACTAAATATTAATAGTGAACATTTCTGGGTCTTGGTCTAACTGACATCAATTTTCTTTTTTGGTGATTTCTATTTTTATCTATAATATGCACGTTCCTTTTATAAGAAGAAAAACTTATATAATAACTAGGCAATGTTCTTATGTACCGTATGATGAACAAAGTTATAGAGAATAAAAAGCAGTATCTCTATTCTTTGTACATTTAAATCATTTAATTTCTTTATCAATGCATTTCCACTCCAAGAACTCAATTTTAATACAGGAGATACATGTATATGTCATGGTTGAAGCTGAATGTACTCATCCTCTATATTAAAATTTATATGCATTTGTTTTGAAACATTGAGAAGTATACAAAGAAAAAGAGAGGTCAACCAGCCACTAAAGGGAACAAACGGAATAAGGGAGAAGGATGTCCATGTGCTCAGTGTAGACATTCCAAAGCATTTGATCAGAAAAGTAGGTCAATTAGTGGCCTTAAACCTCCAGCCAAGGGAGGGTAAATTTTGAAAGCTGTTCACTAATTCGTTTGTTTACTGAGAATCTCTTTTAGGATTCAGTGTATGAATCAAACATGGCTCCTGCCCATAAGGAACTGCTATTCTAGATACAGTCAAGAGAGATGCCTAAACGATTATCAGAGTGTGATAAGTACTATGACAAGGGGAGGAAGCGCAATTACCTGCTTAGTTTCAAAGTTAACAAAACAGTACCCTCGAGGCTGTCCTTCCAAAGCACCTGACTTGTGGAAGAGGAAGTCAAACTGCTTTACCTTCCCAAACTTCTGGAGAAGCTTGAGGAGGTGGTATCTATGGAAAAAGAAAAGCTCATGTGAGTAAGCACTGGCAATTTTGTTGGCTACTCAGCCTCAAGTGCTAGACAAAAACAGGAGATAACTTACCCCAGGCACAAAATCTCTTGCTCCCACCCCTGCCTTTTTTCCCTGCTGTGTTAGTTTATCTGGCAAACAGAGTTGTTTGCCTCTATTTGGAATAGGAACTAGAATTGTCATGGCACTGTGTCTGTCCAACACAAAAATACCAAACAAATAAAAAAAAAAATACCAAACAAACAGCTGTCTGGCCCACAGTACCATTTGTTTTTCTTTTGGAGAAAAGCTCAAAAATAGTGTCGATTTATTTATTTTTAATTTCTTGGCATTGAAATTGTGTTTGTGAATAGCTGTAACTCCCATCAGAAACACACACCCACACTCCAAAAGCCAAATCTTACCCTACCTCGAAAATAAAGTAACAAACACATACACATTCATACAAACTAAAAAAGTTCTGGAAAACTTCCTTATTAGATTTTATAGTTAATTATTAGACCCCAATTGTACTTGTGAAAAACTGCTAAAAATTAAGCCACAGCCAGTGACACTTCCTTAAGTGCTTGAGAGTTTCAATTCCTGATGTGACTGAACGTTAGGATAATGTGGAACCATGACATGACTGAGACTGGTGTTACAAAGAGCAGGGGAACCCGGCCAGTTACAAATCATCCAGCCGTTGGTAATTATGCAGCTTTAGTTGCCTTAACACAGTTTATATTCTGAGGTATAGTCAAGTAAAGAATATAGACGGTCAAAAGGAAGACTTACTCCTGGCAGGATGTTCACCCCAAGCTATTGCTTGCCACTCTGCCCCTCATCCTCTTCTTGGATTCCTTACTCTAAAACTTATTTGGTTTCTATACAGCTTTTAAGTTATTCAAACAGATGTGGCCTTAACAGGTTGCTGTGGCCAATCTCAATTCTGACTTCCTGTCATCTGATGTAAGGGTGAGACAAACCAACAGCTCTCCCGTTTCCTTTTCCTTTGGCCTTCCTCCTGGCATCCTTTGTGCTATTCAAATGGAGTCAAGGCTTTCTCTAAACAATGCTGTCCCTGTGATACTAAAAAGGTATCAGCCCACATGCTAAATCTGTTATTACTGGGAATTCTACCCCATAGGGAGTCAGCAAAGTTGTCGTGATAGCCACATTTATATTCACATTGTTTTCTGGGAGAAACTCATCAAGATTTTATTCCTGAGCAAGCATCTCCTTTGGGAGGCAGAAAGATATGAAATGGATCAGAAGCTATATACTAAATTTGATAGTAATGCACATCAACAAGCAAGTCCATTATATTGGATCAGGTGTCTGACATAGAGGAAAAAGGAAGACATTACACAGATTTAGTACTGGAGCAGAAGGCAAGGATTCCAAGGCTTAGTGTGGATACCAATCTTGTTTTTAGACCTGTTTTGATGGGGAAAAGAACTATGATCCCCTGCTTTCTAAATTCCCAACTCCATCAGGAGACCTCAATTACCTAGTGACAACATAGGGAGTGATTCTTCAGGGGAAAGAAAGGGAGGCACCTCAAGTGCAAATTTCTTGTTTTACTTGATTTTTTGAATAGGTTTAGAGCAAGGGTGAGTCTCTCAGATACACAGATGGGCTAGAAGAATCTCCTCTGGGGGCTTTAATTCACAGCTGCATCTTCTACTTAACTATACCCATTCAAACCTTAACACTGTGTCAGATGTCTTAGAGTGGTGGGTCAAACCTATTCTTAAAAAAAGACAATCTACAGGCCACTGTGGGTTGGTCATCTTTTCATTAGCTTCATTCCGCTTAATAGCAGGAAGGTAATGGGATTGGCATTTCCTAAGAAATGAATTTTAATTTACTCAGAAAAAAATGCCGATAGATTATTCTTTGTAGAGCTAACAAACACATTCTGCCCGAGAAGTGAGACCTTAACATTCCAGGAACATCTGCTTAGGTCTGTGTCTTTCAACTTCTCCAGGATTCTTTTCTTGTCTGATAATTTCTTGAAATTATACGAACACCGAAACAAAAGGAATGAAATGTTTACTATTTTGCTTCCTGGAGATGGGGGACTGCAAGCTCTGATAGTGAAAAAAGACTGAAGGATCCTGCTTTCACATCTGCAAGCACTTTTATCTTCAGTTGAAGTATGGGAGAGCTCACTTCACAACAGAGCCTTGCTTGACTTAATGACAAGTAGTGTGCCCTACAGCCTTTAGGAGCTAGAGAATTAGCACACTAGTCCCATACCATTTCTGTAACTTAATCAGTGTTTTCTGTATGATCTTTAAAACGGCCTACCCCACTAATGGCATAGCAATAATTAACCTATACAAATGTTAAAACAGACACTATGTGTCAAGAACCAATTAGGAGCCGGGACTATCCAGGTGAATAAAACTAGGTTTCTGCCTTTAAAGACTTCCTCTTCTGGCTAGGGGAGAAGAGCTATGTAGGCAAATAATTTTACAAAATAGTGTGATACTTGTAGAGAGAAGTATGTACCTGAACATCATAGAACGAGGACCAATGGTGCAGGAGAGGTAGTGGGGTTACAGAAAGCTTCATGAAAGGAGATCTAGAGCTGGGCACAAAGGCACATGCCTCTATGGCCAGCTACTTAGGAGGCCTAGGTGGGAGGACAGCTTGAGCCCAGCAGTTAAGATCAGCCTGGGCAACACAGCAAGACTGTGTCTCAAATAAAACCACCCCCACCACCACCAAGAGTGCTATGTATCAGCATAAGTGAACACTATATGCAAAGACATAAAGGTGAAAAGGAGTCTGATCCCTTAGAAAAGAGTGGCAGCAGACAGTAAGATGAAGCTGAAAGGTAGGCAGAGGACAGGCTGTGAAGGATGTTGTGTGCTTAGGTAATTTTTTCTTCTTTAAGAGAGAGAGAGAGACTCACTCTGTTGTCTAGGCTGGAATATAGTGGTGTGATGAGAGTTCACTGCAGCCTTGAACTCCTGGCCTCAAGCAATCCTCCTACCTCAACCTCCTGAGTAGCTGAGTAGCTAACCTCAAGGTAGCTCCACAAGCTACCTTGCCCATCTAAGAATTTTATGTTGTAGGTAATGGGAAGCCCATGAAATGACATTTAATTTTGTTTTTAGTATACAATTTGTTTTAGAGAAAATTTTCTTTCTTTTTTTTTTTTTAAGAGACATAGTCTCACTTTGTCACCCTCAATAGAGTGCTGCAGCATCATAGCTCACAGCAACCTCCAGTTCTTGGGCCTACGAGATTCTCTTGCCTCAGTCTCCCAAGTAGCTGGAACTATAGGCACTAGCCACAAGGCCTGGCTATTTTTTGTTGCAGTTTGGCTGGGGCGGGGTTTGAACCCACCACCCTCAGCATATAGGGCTGGTGCCCTATTCACTGAGCCACAGGTGCTGCCCTAGAGAAAATTTTCTTTATAAACACATACAGAGATTATTGTGAAGTAAGTTTTTATGTTCTATGCGATGTACATTATTAAACAGTCTTATTGTGTTTCCAATTTAAGCAAGCAAACAGTAAAAGCTGTTTTATGCAAACTAAGACATGAAAAGCAGCAAAAACAAGGAATAGGCGGAGAGAAAAACAAAGGTTTCTTCAGGGATAAACACTGTTCTTCTATGTTCATCATACATTTATTTTCCCTTTCATTCTAGCTTAACTATACTGTTCCTCAAAGTCTAGATATTTACACAAATGGCTCTCCTTTGCTTTTAAATTTACCAAACATATGCTAAACCAACCTCTTCCCTACAACTGATGGTCCTTTCCAGCTATCCTACTGCTCCGTGTTGACATGATTCTTTTACAATCCCCAGGCAAGAAATCTCAGGATCATCTTCAACTTTCCATTCCTTTCCAATCACTTTTTTCACCTCTCAGACTCACCCTCGGTCTCCAGGTTCACTCTCTCTATCTAGCAGGGCTGACTTATGGTAGTTCTCCTGGCTAATCTTCATCTTCAGTTTCTGCCCCTTCAATTCACCCCACACAATGATGATGATTTCCCTACTAAAACACACTTTCATGATGCCAGTCGTGCTAAATACCCACAATGAGTCTCTCCTACATGAAATTCAAACTTGTCTGAATAAATTTTAAAGACTGTCTTAAACTGGTCTATCTACCTAACTACTATTTTCATATTCATTTAGTATTCAACCTTTCCTTAACTCAAAAAGGCCTTCCTGATAGTCTGCTCACACATAACAATCTTTCTTATTCCTATTTATATACTTTTATTTATGATTTCCTCCTCACTTAGAATGTTCCTTCTGTTCGAATTTCTACTGGCTTTGTTCTCTCTCAGACTATTTCTTATACATAATGCAGTGGCTATTAATTTGGCGTACTACATAGCACACTGAATACCTAAAAAAGAAAGCCGGTATTAAATTTTTTAGAGGAAACACTGTGGTTACAGTGTGGAAAATTGATAATGTTTATGGACATTAACTTTTTCAGCTTCTCTGTTTAAAGTGATGATATTTAGAGGTATTTTATAGTTAGACTACATCCCACAACAATTAAAAGTGCTTACATTTTTAAATCTAGAAAATTCTAGGACATTTCAGGACATGCTAGGTTATAATGTTCAATTACTGGAATATTTGTGCAAAGAGTACTGAATTAGGTAGTGGAAAATTATTAACTACTCCAGTAAACAGAGTTGACTCATTTAACTCTTTTCTATAAAATAGGCGAAAATACGTTTCACTCACCTGACAGAAAGTTCTTAAGGGCTCATATAAGAAGAACCCATACAGTATTAGAGATAGAAGAAACGTTCAGATCACTTAATTGAACATTCGCATTTCTTTTTTTTTTTTTTTTTGAGACGGAGCCTCAAGCTATCCCCCTGGGTAGAGTGCCATGTCATCACAGCTCACAGCAACCTCCAACTCCTGGGCTCAAGCGAGTCTCCTGCCTCCACCTCCCAAGCAGCTGGGACCACAGGCGCCTGCCACAACGCCCGGCCATTTTTTGGTTGCAGTCATCATTGTTGTTTGGCGGGCCTGGGCTGGGGATTCGAACCCACCACCTTAGGTATACGTGGCTGGTGCCTTAGCCGATTGAGCCACAGGCGCCGAGCTGAACATTCGCATTTCACCATAGGAAACATTAGGCACCATATAGTTGAGAAGAATCAGAATACAGAAAGAACATGGGTTTGGATTCTGCAAACTCCATAAAGAAAGAGTGTGTCATCACTCTCTCAAATCTAATCTCTAAAATTTATTTATTTATTTATTTGAGACACGGTCTCACTATGTCATCCTCAGCAGAGAACCGTAGTGTCACAGCTCACAGCAACCTCTTGGGCTTAAGTGACTCTCTTGCCTCAGCCTCCCAAGTAGCTGGGAATACAGGTGATCACCACAACTCCTGGCTATTTTTTTGTTGTAGTTGTCATTGTTGGTTAGCTGGGCTGGGCCGGGCTCAAATCCGCCAGCCTTGGTGCATGCGGCTGGCGCCATAACCACTCTGCTAGTCATACATATATTTCTGGCAGTTAGCAAAGCCCCAAAATGGTCAGTATTGCAACCATTGGTTGGACACAAATAAATAAGAAACTTAAGAGTGCTAGACAGTCAAGAATTAATATTATGCTGGGAGGAGAATGACAGACATCCTAGGATAGCTTAAGCAGGACTCAGATTAGTAACCAACAGGCACACACATAGAATAACTAGAAATAAACTAAAAAAGAGTGTAAAAGTATTTTTTAACTGCCACTGTCTTATATATTCCCATAACCATTCTTGACAGTAAGTATGTTATTTGTTTTCTTTTTTTTTTTTTTTTTTTTTTTTT
>CAUYQV010170681.1:0-106568 GCA_963574575.1 Galagoides demidoff | reverse complement strand
TAAAAGCTCTAAAAGAAAATATGTAACTTCCCTATAAGATTTCCTATATAAGATGTAGCCTGAGTACCAATAAACTGTTACACGGCTTAGGCTGGTAACCATACCCTACCTCTTGTGTCTTGTTAGTCTTTGTCTGTCTGTATGTTCCAAGGCTCTGCTCTGCCCTCTCAGACTTGGCATTTAGAGCACAGGTCACTCTGGGTCGGTAACAAACCGACAGATCCCTCAGGGAGTAAGTGATTCACCCTTTTTTTTTTTTTTTGCCAAAGATAGTACATAGATTGTCCCACTATTATCTTCTCATTGTCCTGTTATCTTTCTTGTTAATGTTTTTCTCCCCTCCTAGGCACAGGTTTACCAAAAGGCCTGCTGCCTGGACTGTTATGCAAACGGATCTCCCTGTGTGTTAGCACTATCACTGTCTATGGGATTGTCTCAAGCCCCCTCCCTCACTTGGCTGGAGCAAGAGACTTGTTCCTCACTATAATGTGTCATTCTGATGACTCACTCTCTTCTCTTCGCTGGTCTTTCTGCTTAATTGTCAGAGACCAAGGTTAATTGTCAGAGATGTTAGGGTAGAGATTGGGAATAGTTGAGCTCTTTTGGGAGCCCTGAGGCCCTGCTGGCCAGCTCTTACTTTCTACCACAATTTCTTAAACTGACTCAAAAAGAGTTTGGAAATAATTATAATTCTATCACCATTATAGAAATTGAGTTAGTAAGTTAGCATAAGAAAATCTTCACATTGAAATAAATGAAAAAGTAGAAAAAATAATGTCCATACATGTTGAAATGAATAATCAATTATGGTAAATTCATATAGTGAAATACCATATAGCAAGGCATGCCTCAACTAGACTTGCATGCAACAACATGGATGAAAAAAAGGAAAAATTAAGCAATTTTTTTTTTTGAGAATGTGTTAAACTAGAGAGAATAGGAAGGTAATGATTATCACAACAGTTAGAATATTGGTTGCCTGGGGGGGAAATGGAGATTGCACTCAGGGAGTGATATAGGGGGAGCCTTTGGAGGACTGGTAATATTATTTCCTGACCTGGATGGTGGTTTACCTTGATGGTATTTTTATAATTGTGTCAGTACATATGTGGCAGTACATATGCACTTTCTACACTCTCAGGTACATATGATATATCTCACAAGATATTTTTTATGCATATGGGAGAGCAAAGTCAACTTCTAAAAAATAAAAATAAAGGGCAGGGGTGGGCCTCATAATAAAAACAGTTTAGTACTTGTGCAAGAAAAAAACAAATAGATCAATGGATCAAACAGAGAATAGAGGTCTCAAAAAAGTGACATACGTGTGGATGAAGAATCAATATAAGGTAAAGTTAGCAGCACCTATCAAGTGGTAAAAGGTGTTGTGTTTAGAAGATGGCATTGAGAGGCAGGATTCACTTTAAAGGAGAGAAATAAAACTGCATCCTACCTAACATCTCTAGATAACTACCTAAGAAGAATGAATTCTGGAAGTGTTAAAGAGTTCAGGTGAAGGATAACCTTTAGAGTTAGTAGAAACCAATGTAGAAGGGTATCTTTTTTTTTTTTTAGGCAGAGTCTCACTCTGTTGCCCAGGCTGGGCATTAGCCTAGTTCACAGCAACCTCAAACTCCCGGATTCAAGCTATCCTCTTGCCTCAGCCTCCTGAGTAGCTGGGACTCCAGGCACCTGACCCAATGCCTGGCTGGTATTTCTATTTCTAGCAGAGATAAGACCTCCCTATTGCTCAGACTGATCCTCCCACCTCAGCCTCCCAGCATGCTAGGATTACAGGTGTGAACCACTGTGCTGCCTGGCCTGTACAGTAGTATTTTTATGACCTTAGGGTCAGAAAGGACTCCTGAGACAAAATTTAAAAAGCAGCATAAACCCTAAGACAAAAGAAGTTGATTGCATTTGAGTCACCAAAATTTGGGATTTTCCATTCAGTGAAGAATACAACTGGCAAAGATAATAGACAAATATCCAAATGAGAAATATTTGCAATGTTAAACTGACAAGGTATTAATAAGTAGAATATATTAAGAAGTCTTTAAAATAACAAAGTGGGATAATAACCCTGAGGAATAACAGACAAATGGTGTGAAGAAGCAATTTACAGAAGATGGGAAGAAACGAAGCACATGAAAGATGCTCAGAACCTTTAGTGATCAGAACGTGCCAATTAAAACAGAACTTTGAAATGATCGTGTGTCTATTAGACTAGCAAAAATTAAAAGGCTTGAGATTGACAGGTGTCCAGAGGAGGTGGAAATACAGTAGACCTCATGCATCATTAGTGGGAGTATAGACAGTTGTAGCCATGACAGGTGAGATCCAGAGTTCAAAGACTCACAAGAACTATTGTCTCCAAAGCTACTGCAGCAGACATGGGGCACTCTAGCAAAACAGATTAGCAAACTCTTATTAAATGTTAATTTTGCTCAAGCCCTGCTGACTCAGACACAACACTACATCCATACTGTGGCATCAAGAGAGGCCAGGGGATGCAACTTTTATTTTCTATCTCTGTGGGGCAAGCACGCACGGCAGAAGAGTAGAGTCCAAGCCCCTTGGGGCTTAGGCACTGGTATTTATAAAAACTCCCTACGTGGGTCTAATAGGTAGCCAGGGTTTAAAAATATTGTACACAAAAGGTGTTGGACAGGAGGCTGAAGGTGCTGATTTCGCGTCTCCACATATCACAGAGGACAGACTCAGGTGCTTAGTGAGTATCATTGATGTACTTGTGTTTTATTGTTTGTCACGAAACTCCAAGCATTTGTCCACAGCAAGAACACAAATCACTTACTTTTTGCCAAAGCTCATTTTTTGCCATGCAATGTGGTCATCCAGAAAAGTGATTTACTGGAGATATAAAAGACCCTAATTAGCACGGCCATCCAATTGAAGAGAACCACAAAGAATGTTCTTAAGTAGGAGAGAGAATGGATGAGGGCTCTTGAGCATACTCAGCTTTATATTCTCTCAGATACACACAGCAGAAGCAGCTAAGTCCACTGGGGATGACTTGGAGAAATGGTGAAATGAATAGTTGTCACAAAATTATGTTCCTTGAGCTCGGGGTTTTCCATGCCAGAGGACCACTGTGGTTTCTAGCAGGTGATTGGTGAATCACATACACCATATTATGTCATTGATTCTATCAAGTGGAAAAACCTAAATGAAGTGCAGATGGAGCAGTCTGTGGACTGTCACCAATTTCCTGTACAGAAAAAAACACTGGCTTCTGAGGTGAATCTGGATTGTCTGAAGGCAGGATGCAAAGTGAAGATCTTTGGAAAATAAATTGTTCATGAGGGGATTCTGGAAAAGCCCACGGGTTTTCAAAGTAATCATGTCATATGCTAAAAGTCTCTCTCTGTCCGTCCTACCAGGGATTTACATACTTTATTATCTTTTTAATAAATAAGTTTTGAATGCTTTGTCTTCTCTGGGGTTTTTATTATAAGAAAATTCACATGATGTTCACCACTTAACCATTTTACAATGGTGCATTCACAATGTCGTACAACCATCACCACTGCCTTGTGCCAGAATATTTTCATCACCCCCAAAGCAAACTCATACCCCGTAAGTCATTATTCCCCATTCTACTCTTCCCTGGATCCTCTGGCAACTATTAATCTGTTCTCTGTGTCTACGGATTTTCTTTCTCTGGCTATTTCATATAAATGGAATCCTACGCTATCTGTCCTTTTGTGTCTGGCTTGTTTCCCTTTGCATGATGGTTTCAAGGTGCACCCACGTCATAGTACTGTGGCCGGATAACATTTCATTCAACGGATGTTTTCTGTTCAAGTTTGTTTTCCGTTTTATTGATTGCTGGTTTCATCTTTATTATTTTCTTCCTTCTACTGTCTTCAGGCTTTTTAGCATTTTAAGTTGTGCGCTTAGCGACTAAAGGGAAGTGGTACAATTCTGTCAGTTCTTCCTTTCTATTCTTTGAGGCTCTGCTTTTCAAATTTAAGATCACCAAATACAGACATACAAACACACTTCCTAACGGGTGACTTTGTATAAAAGGGGGATGATTGGACCTATCTCCTTTACTCAGATGTTGTAAGATGATGTAAGGTGAAAGC
Source organism: Galagoides demidoff (assembly GCA_963574575.1). Classification (NCBI taxonomy): domain Eukaryota; kingdom Metazoa; phylum Chordata; class Mammalia; order Primates; family Galagidae; genus Galagoides; species Galagoides demidoff. The sequence continues at coordinate 102,459 of CAUYQV010170681.1, read as the reverse complement.
ATTCTGTAAACTAACATTTCTTAAATTCCAGATTAATGTGAAGGTACAAAGGATTAGATTACATTGTTTGCACTTGTCAGGTATAGTTCAAGTTGTAGTTCACCCAGGGGGTACCTGTACACCCTTACTTTGTGCCCATTAAGTGAGAGTTTACCAATCCCCCACCCTCCTCTCTCCTTTTTCCCTCCTCCCTCCTGTCCCTCACTCGAATTTAATTGTAAACTAACTTTAGAATTGGATAGAATTTTGTCTGTACTGCAGTTGCTTTATAGCTGCATGCTGATTTCACAGTATTTTTTTTTTTTTACTTCATACAGCAAAACCCTAGGAATTATTTTCATTTTACAGATAATATTCCTGCAGTTACAGAATTGTTAGCAGTGACCTTGAATTCAGTATTTAAAGTCTAGGGTTTTTCACCAGGCCTATGATAGCTGCCTCACATGCAATGATGTTACCAGCATCTTCAGGAGGTTGTAATTTCACACTTTCAGAAACTTGAGTACATTGCAACTATTGCTCACTGGGTTCAGCATCCTCTGTAGAACAGTATCAAGAATAGCCACTGAGTCACCCTTCCATGCTTGCACAAAATTAAACTTTGCAAGTATGGCTCTAACTTTCTGCAAATTCATTGAGAGTATTTCATTAATGCTCAGGCTTTTTGTGGGAAAGTGGAAGAATGAGTATATGTATGTGGTATTTTCACCAAATACATTTAGGAGATAACATTTGGACGTGTGCAAATAAATATTTAGCATGTGAATACAGAGAGAGGAAAGGAAAGGCATTATACAACTCAAGATGATATCTGAGTTTTTCATGAGTTTGTTATTTTAGTACTCAATTCTGGTGATGAAAAGGAATTCTAAGGGTGAAATACTTCCAGAACTTCCAATACAATTTAAGTTTTCATATTCCATTAACTCATACTCTTGTTTGCATATTTTAATATTTCTGTTATAAATAGGAAATTATTGTATAATTGATAGTTTATTAGAATTATATTATAGATTGATAATTTTTTTCTTAGTAGCACATAAAATAAAAATAATAAAATTGTTATATTTAATATTGAGGGCATCTTAAATCCAATGGTATGTTAAAGTATTCCAGATGTTCCTATAATGATCTTCAAATATGCATTAATTCATTTATTCAATAGTAGTTTTTGAGCACCTAGTGTTTGTTAGGTGCTATCAATAGCCCAGGCATTAGGGCTCTTGCAGTAAAAAAGGCACCATTACCTAGGCTTGTAGTCTTGTAAGAAAAACAGTTAAGTAATAAGTAAACAACACAGAGTGGCAGTGGTAAAAAGAAGAAGTGTGGTACAATGAGACAAATGAGATTGGTATTTAGGGGTCAGGGAAAACCAACAGAAAGGGGAGGGAGGGAGGGATGGAGTAAGGAATAAAATTTACCTATACACTATTCTGGCAATGAGTACACTAAAAGCCCTGACTTCAATTTGTACAACTCACACATGTAACAAAAAACCTTTCTACCCCCTTGATCAGTTGGAGGGAAAAAAGAAAACTAGTAGAAATAAATTCTAAACTGGTACCTGAAGGAGCAAGTAGGATTTAACCATGTCAAAAATGTGGCATACTATTAATACCCTGATGGAGTTTCTTCCCCTTGAGAGTGAGTGGGACTTATGACTCATTCTTCATGAACAGAATATGGCAAAAATAATAAGATGTCACTTTTGAGATTAGGGTAGAAAAAGATGATGGCCTGTTGCTTATGAACTGAGATCATAGCCCTAGCCAATCAATGCCTTGGTTGCAACCTTGGGAGAGCCCCTGGGGAAGAGGCTCCTAGGTGAGTTGTGCTCCTGGCTCACAGAAAAGATAATAAATGTTCATTGTTTTAAGCTGATACATTTTGGGGGTTATTCATTACACAGCAATAGCTAACTAATACATCTGCAGATTGGGGTGGGGGAAACAGATGTAAGAGGCAGGAGAGATGGATTGCAAATGAGCATGAAGAGACTTTTGGAAGAATATATTTAAAAGAGACCTTTAAAGAATATATTTATTATGTTGGTTACTGTGATGGTTTCAGGGATATATACATATAGCAAAACATTTATTTATATACATTAAATATGTATACTTTACTATATGTAAATTATTGTCTCAATATTTCAATAAAGCTGTTTTTTAAAAGAAAAAAATTGGAAATAGAGAGGTTATGGGAAAACAGATTTTCAGTCAAAAGATCAGTGAAAACAAAAGTCTAAAAGGAGTAGACCATTTCAAAGTAATTGATAGCACACTAGATATCACTAATTACTCAAGAGTTTTCATTTTTCCTCTAGATAAAGACTCTTTGTTTTTTTCACATTGGTTAATTTATTTGTCCAGTCTGTAGGGCCTGTACAGTTTCAGCTTGAGCTACCAGAATATTTGTGTTTTTTAAAATTAAATCATAACTGTATTAATGCATTTACAGGGTACAATGTGCTGATTTTATATACAATTTGGAATTCTTACTTCAGACTGGTTAACATAACATTCACCTCACTTACTTATTTGTGTTAAGACATTTATACTCTACTTTTTTTTTTTTTTTTTGAGACAGAGTCTCAAGCTGTCACCCTGGGTAGACACAGGCGTCACAGCTCACAGCAACCTCCAACTCTTGGGCTTAAGTGATTCTCTTGCCTCAGCCTCCCAAGTAGCTGGGACTACAGGTGCTCACCACAATGCCTGGCTATTTTTCGGTTGTAGTTGTCATTGTTGTTTGTCAGGCCCAGACTGGATTTGAACCGACCAGTTCTGGTGTATGTGGCTGATGCCCTAGCCTCTTGAGCTCAGGCACTGAGCCTATACTCTACTCTTAATAGTTTTGACATGTACCCTTGCATTGTGCATATTAGATGAGATTCCACTAACTACCCTCCTCCTCCCACCCTTTTCTCTCCCCTCCCTTCTCTCTCCTCTTTCCTCCTTTCTGGACTATAGTTGTGTTTTATCATTTGTATGAACGTGTAGGTGATTATATATTGGTTTTGTAATAATATTGAGTACATTGGATACTTTTCCCTCCATTCTTGAGATACTTTACTAAGAAGAATATGTTCCAACTCCATCTAGGTAAACATAAAAGATGTCAAATCTCTATCTGTGTTTACAGTATTCCACTGTATACATATACCACAATGTATATGAATCCATTCATGGGTCAAGGGGCACTTGGGCTGCTTTCATGACTTGGAAATTATGAATTAGGCTGCAATAAACATTCTGGTGCAAATGTCTTAACATCTGACCTGGTCATTATAGGCTTCCTGGTTTGGTAGGGAAAATTCCTGAAATGCAATGTGAGTATTGTATATGTATATGAATCTGTGAACAGTGTTTATCACATTCATCAGTGTTTCAAAGTTAGTGGAATCAATTTGAAATAGATCAAGAATCACTGCTCTCAGGTCTCATAGAGCAGAACAAATAAATTGAAAAAAACGTTGATCTATTATATAATTTATGGATAATTGTTACCATAATCTTATACTTTAAATTTTAAATTGACAAATAAAAAATGTATATGTTTATCATGTACATGATGTTTAAAATATGTATACATTGTGAAAAGGCTAATTAACATATGCATTACATCACCTACTTATTCTACTTATTTTGAGAACACTTAAAATCTGCTCTCTTAGCGATTTTCAATAATGCAATACATTGTTAGTAACTATAGTCACCATGTTGTACAACAGACCGCTTGAACTTATTCCTCCTATCGAAATGAAATTTGTAACCTTTGACCAACATGTGCCAACATTCCCCATTCCCCAGCCCCTGCTTGGTAACTATTATTCTACTCTTGACTTCTGAGTTGAACTATTTTCCAGATTCCACATATAAATGAAATCAGGTTGTATTTGTCTTTCTGTGCCTGGTTTATTTCACTTAACTTAAGGAAGAAAGAAGAGATAAGTTGAGAAAAAGAGAGAATGGGAAATAATGGGACCCTCTCACTCCTCCATGGCCTGCCCTGTGACTTATCAAAATAGAGTAAGGAACAGTGAAATCCAAGGTCTTTATTTAGAGAAACGAATCTTAAGATTGACTAGATCCAGACTCCAGAAAAATGCATTTCTCTCCTGTAAGAGAAGGTAGCATATTAGCTAAGGTCTGTGCCCTTCTGAAGTTTACATGCTAGTGGAGGAAGACAGATTGCATACAGGTAAACAGATGAAGAAGATGGTTTCATGGTGGTAGAGTCCTACAGCACAGCCTCAATCAGTCAGATTAGTCACAACTGAACAAAGGATTGTAGAGACTTACTAGACTAAACAGACAATAATAACTTAGTTACTAGACCATAGTGAATTGAGAGGTGGATTCCAAGGAAGGGGCCTCTTGTGGGAAGAGGTTGAGGAAGCGACTATTCCCCCAACCAGTAGAAATAGGTCACTATTCTAACAACTAGTAACTCTGTACTGCTACCAACCATTCTACATCAGCCCTGGGGTCTTAGCCAGTGGGTGGAGAGGGAGGATGAAAGGGGAGGCTCCTATAGATGGTAACACTGGGAAGGCCTCTCCAAAGAAGTAACATTTAAATAAAGACTCAAAGGACAAGATAAATACAAGGAGCAGACATGGAGCCAGTGAGGGGATTGGGGAGAGCATTGCAGACGAAAAAAATAACAAAGGCAAGGATGGTGAAGTACAATGAGCTTAGCAAGTGTACAGAATGGTGAGAAACCTGATGTGACAACATTATGCTGAGTGGATGATAAGAAATTAGGTCAGATGGTAAGCACAGGGTAGATCTTATGGGGTCTTTTGGGCCATGATAAGAAAGTAAAATGAGAAGGTATGAGAGAGAGGATTTTAAGCAGGGAAATGATATAATCTGGTTTACATAATTAAAAGATTACTGGGGCTGCCATAAGAAGAATGGATTGGGGGGGGAGTCGTTAGAGAGAGAACAATGAAGAGGTTGTTCTAGCCTGGCTGGGGATAATAGTAGCCTATACTAGAAAGATGGCAGTGAACAGGGAGAGAGATAGGTTGATTCAAGATTTATTTGGAAATTCTGGTGGTTTTAGATCTTTCTATACATGTCAAAGAATGTTAAAAGCTCAAAATGCTTTCCCTCAAGAGGTGGAGCTCAATTCCTCTCCCCCTGAATGTAAACTGAAGTTAGTAGTTTGTTTCTAACACATACAATATGGCAGAAGTTAGGGCATGACACTTTTGAAGTTAGATTATTAAAAGCACTTTGAGGACATTCTGTTTCCCTCTGTTAGACTGCTCACCCTTAGGGAAGTCAGCTACCTTGCCCTGCTGTAGCTCTGTGAAGAGGCCCATGTGGGAAGGGACCCGAGTCTCCCAAGAACTTATGAATGATCTTGGGAGCTGATCTCACTTTATCCACGTCTCCCACTTGAGCCTTCAGAGGAGATGGTATCTCTGGCTCACAGCTCAGAATCAACACATGAGAACCCGTGAGCCAAGGATATCTAGCTATGCCACACTTGGATTCCTGACCCACAGAAACTAGGAGATAATGGCTGTTGTTCAAAACAGCTAGGTTTCAGTGTAATTTGTTATACAGCCCTAGGTAAGTAATGCAGAGTAGAGCTTGTGGGACTGGCCGATACATTTGGTACAAGGGGATGAGAGGGGAAGAGATGGATGAAACAAGATTTGGGGCTTGAACAGTGAGATGGTAATAATGTCATTTATTGAAGTGTGGAAAGCTTGGAGGCATAACAAGTGGGGAGGGGGGATCAAGTGTTCTGTTTCGAACACATTTTGAAAAAACTGTTAGACATCCTGGTGAGAACGTTAACCAGGCAACTTGCTGAGTCCTACTCAAATTACTTATGAGCACCACATGATTGTTTGGCTTCACAGCTAACCTTGGGGAATATCTCCAGTCTTCCATGGTGTTCTCCTTAACCCATTCTGCTATGGCTTGTGTTCCTTTGACTCAGCTGTAGAATCTGCTCTTATTAAGCCACCCATGGTACCCATGATGTCAGTGGCTACATCTCTGCCTTTATCATACTGAACTCATAACCATATTGAACACAGATAAGCACTCCCCTCTATTCACACACGCCTGGCTTCTATGATCGTACTCTTCCAGTAGATTCTTCTGCTCCACTCAGTACTTACCATGGTGCCTCAGAGTTCAGCCGGTGGCCAGGCTGGTCTAACGGATCCAAGAAGGCTTCATTCACACATGTGTTTCCTTGGTGGGGCTGGTTAGAAGGCTGGCGTTAGCTGGCCACTTCCCCTCTCCATGGAATCGCAGTCTGGCACACCGATGCTCAGACTATTACATAGAAGCTCAAGGTATAAAAGTGAGTGTTCAGGAGAAGCAGAGGAAGAGGACAGTGGTTAATGAGGTCACAGAGAGTTTTCCCTGGAAAACAATGGGTGATAACTAAAGCATGTTGGTATCTGATGGCAATATTCCAGAAAAGAGGAAGAGATGGATATTGCAGAAGAGAGGTGTAATTTGGACCAAAAGGGAGAAGGAAAGGGACCCAAAGCCAAGGAAAGGGCTGGGCTTTGGCAAAGCAGGGAACACATCATTCATAGTAACAGGAGAGAAGAGAGACAGTTGTACTGAGCCCTTCCCCGACTGCCAGCTCTTAAACAGCACCATCTCCCTGTCTCCCTCCCCGCTTTATTTTTTTCCATATGAGGAAATGGGTGAACTGGGGAGCAGTGTACTTGAGTGAGCTCTAAGGTCAGAAGTGATGTTTGAAATCCCGATGGTGAGAAGGTGGCATGAGGGCAGCATGGTGAGATCCGGGGTTCCTACCACAGCCCTCCCTTCCTCGCCTTTTTCAGCTGGGTCACCACGATCAAGTTACTGACCCCCCCCACAAGACACAAGGATTAGGACGTAATTGGCACAAAGTGAACGCTCACCAAAGCTGGGCTGTCCTTTCCCACGGCTCTCTATTCCCTTCAACTTAATTGATCTCCCCTCCTTGATGGAATTAGGCACCTGGTCTCTCTTTAAAGTCTGAGGAGGCAACACGAGGCTCGCGGGGCCAAGTGCTGCGGCTCCCAGCTGGAGCATTGACCCCTCACCGTGAGTGCACCGGGCGCCCTGCGAGCCGCGGCGGCCAGGGCGGGGCGGGCCAACCCCAGGGCGTCCGGAGCCGGGTGGCGGCGGCAGGAGGGCTCGCTTAGGCTTCCGTGCCTGCACCTAGTCTTCTATCTGACCGTCCTAGACCATGGCGAAGTTACTCACCCTCACTGTCCTGGGGCTGGGACTGGCGCTCTTCCGGGACCACCGGTCTTCTTACCAGTAAGTTGGGTTGTGTGGCAGCCCCCATCCTTCCCACTCCCCTTCGTCAGTTCCAGGCATCCCCAAAAGAGGGTCGAGGCTCTTAACCTAAAATCTACAGGCAGGTGCTGGAGGCACATCCTGCAGGGGATCTCACCAATTTCTGGCCCCCTCTGACGTGCCACTTGAAAACATACCCTTGCTCATGGTCTGAGAGATGTTGGAGACGCTCGTCAGCAGCATGAGGGGACAGATTGTCAGCATACACAAACTAATTTCTCGTCACATCTGTGGGCTTTGGCTACAGAGTCACTTCTCAACCTGGCAACAACAACAACAGAATTCCAAATAACGGAGCTGGGGAAGTCCCCTTGAGAGTTTATAACTCGAAAAAGGGACCCTACCTCCTTCCCCACTTGACTTTCTGGTCCTGGTGCAAACCTTCCTGGCTTAAAGATTCTCAATTTGAAGTTACGATGAGGATGACAAAAACCCTGAGTGTGGACCAGAGCAGGTGTGAGCTAATGACTCACTTCAGTGGGGGCCCGCATGGGAAGAAGGAACCCTGTCATGCCCTGGGTTCTGGGCCTGCTTTTTGAGTCTGGCATCCCATAAATCACTTTAGGTCTGTACACTTCAGCTGCTCTGTAAACTGGAACTGGTAATAGACACTCATGGGAAGCAACTCACGCCCTGCCTAGGACACAGTACTAACATTCAATAAATGTTCGTTTCTTTCTTCCCTTTAAAGAATTTAATAAACCTTTAGGTGCTATACCAAGGGGGGGGGGGGATATTTTAAGAATTCATCAGAAGTTTCATGGTAAATTTTTACAGATCAAAGTCTAGATGATCATCCTGGTTTCTTAATGTTTAGTCAATTGTATCTTATTTACTCTTCAGTAAAACATTAATAAAATTAAATTGAATATATTTGATTTTTAAAAAAATTTTTATAATCTCATGGACTAATTAGAAGCTTATTTTCAGATGGGTTTTTATAAAGTATTGTGGGTTTTTTTTATAATTGTTAAATGTGAAATCATAAAGTGTTAGAGAAAAGTGAGACGCTTTCAAATCATGTAAAAATTATAGTTAGTGAGTTTTCGTTAATTATAGCACTGTTTGCCACTAAAGGAGATTATATAGTGTGTTTGTATGTTTGTCTATATACATATATATGGAGAAAGAGAGAGAATGAATATAGTGTGTTTGTATGTGTGCATAAAGAGAGAGAGAGAGAGAGACATATGAACACACTATATAATCTCCTTTAGTGGCAAACAGTGCTATAAACAAAGCTACTCCACTAGTGTCACCAAGGAGCTCCCTGGACACACAGACACACATGCCCTACACTATCGCAATAGAATCAGCCTTGTTTAAACAGGATCCCCAGAGGACTTGTATGTCCCTTTCCAAAGGACATTCAAATGCTGCCACAGCTTATGTTAGAACCAGACTAAGAGATCCTGGAGGATCAACAAATGACTTTTATGTTCATGTTATAAATGAAATAAACCGAGTCCCAGAGTAGATCATGAATCTTCCCAAGGGAGAGAAGGGGAGAGAGTATGTCCTGATACCTGCACAGGGAGCAAGGCCGAGGTCCGGAGAGAATACTTCCCTTTTCCTTTCCTTTTTTTCTTTCCAGATAGAGTGTACTCATGGGGGTTTTGCAAGGAAGTTATATAAGCCTGGGATGGAGGGAACTTGTAGAAACATACAGAGGATTCCACAAGGGACATCCTGAGCTTCCAAGGAGAAGGGGCACAGAGGAAGGAGCTGAGAGCTCCCTTGGACCAAGGGTCTCCCGCCATCTTCATAGTCAGCTGTGTGCAGCCTTCATGTGACCTCTGTGTCTCCCTGCTTGAGAAGGAAGGTGCAGAGCTGGCCTTAGACCTCTCCAGGCTCTTCTGCTGCCCCTGCTCACTGTTGGTGAGCCCTGCAATAGGAGGAGGGCAGTGGTGGTCCTTCCTGACCACCCACAACTTTCAAAGTACTTTACCACTTCACCCTCAGAACAATTCTAGTCTGTTTCTCCAGAAAATTGTGGGGTAATCATACATATCACAGGAAAACATGAAAATGAGTATGACAGGAGGAGTAAAAGAGGTAGGTAAAAGTCCATAGTATCATGACGCCCAATTTCAAATGCTAACTCTACCCATTTAAATAAGCAACCCCCATGCAAATTACTTAGCTTCTTGGTGCCTCCATTTTCTCATCTGTAAAACAGGGGAAATATTCATCTTTGTCCCAAGGTGGCTAAAGAGATTAAATGGGTAGTATATGTGAGCGTGGTTAACACAGGGCTCAGCACATAGTAGGCCTCAGAAAGGAATCTGAATGAATGAGGAGTGTGCAGCAGTAGAATATAGAATGAGGAGGGTGAATCCGGCCGGGGAAAAGTTTCAGAATGGAGTTTTTCATGCATAGCTTCCCCCGCCCACCCCTTCAGGAACCAGCATGTATTTGCACAGAATACTTGTGCTGTGGTTTACATGCTGGTCCCCTCCAAACCTCATTTGGTCCCCAGTGTTGGGTGTGGGACTAATGGGAGGTATTTGGGTCACAGATGTGAATTCCTCTTGAATAGATTTATGTCCTTCCTCAAAGGTGAGTGAGATCTCATTCTATTAGTTCCGAAGAGATCGGGTTGTTCAAAAGAGCCTGGCCCCTACCCCTTCTCTCTCTGGTCCTCTCTCCCCATGTGATCTTGGCACACACTGTCTCATGAGTGAAAGCAGCCTGAGTCCTCACTGGATGTAGATGCCTGCCATCCAAACTCATAAGCCAAATAAACCTTTCTCCTTTATGAATTTCTAATGTCAGATATCTCTTTAGAGCAACACGAAGCTGATGAGGGCAAGTTCACTACCAAAGGTTGTGTGATTCCTGGACAGAATTCAGTGGCTGTGCATCAGGGACATATTTCAGACATTGAACTTTATCTCTTAGACCTGAAATTTGGACTTAAGCCTTTGACAAGATAATTTGAAAATAAGGTAGAAAAACATGAATTGGACTGTGTTAACCCAGGCATGCAGTCCTCAGGTGCTTCCTCTGGCTTTTAGGCAGGGTTTCTTTTCTCTCTCTCTTTCTCTCACACACACTCTCTCTCTTTTTTTTTGAGATAGAGTCTCACTCCTTTGCCCTGGGGTAGAGTGCTGTGACATCATAGCTCACAGCAACCTCAAACTTTTGGAGCTCAAGAGATCCTCTTGTGTCAGCCTGCTGCATAGCTGGGACTACAGGCACCTGGCTGAGTTTTTCTATTTTTAGTAGAAATGGAGGTCTCATTCTTGCTCAGGCTGGTCTCAAACTCCTGAGCTTAGGAGATCTATCTGCCTGGGCCTCCAGAGAGCTGGGATTACAGGCGTGAGCCACTGTGCCCAGCCTAGGTAGGGTTTTCTTATATCTGGCTTAGTTAGAGGACGGAATGCAAGCTTTGCATTCATGCTTGAGTTCCAATCCCAGCTCAGCCATTTCATAATTTTGTGGTCTTAGAAAGTTAGTTAATCTTAGTCGCCTGTAAAATAGGGGAAATAACACCTCAGGGAGGAGTTTGAGGATGAAATGAGGACGTATACACTATGTGAGCTGTAGTAGTAATGATTATCCTGTTGAGATATGACTTGTTTGGGCCCCAAATTGGAGCCAAAGCCACTGGGTGCTGACTTAATGCCTCATTGCCTACCCTGGGCTCCCTTTAACTGTGATTATTCTACCTTTTCCAGGTTAGAGTTTATCTTCTAAGAGAGAGGAGCCTGAATTAGAGTTGGAGCCTAGTGGTTCTTGCCTTTCTCTGTCCTCTGTGAACCCACCACATTTAATGACCCTATTCTTCCCACGTGGTTTTAAGTCTCAGAAAAGCTAATTGGGCTGTCCTTGGTGTTTTTTACAAGTCTTGGCCCATTTAGTAGTTTTAGATCCTTGACTCTCCTCCCTGTCACCCTTTATATTTTCCTTGGTTATGACCTTCACCCTTAGCACCTCATACCCGCCCTTTGAATCCCTTGAGGCATTCTATGAACAGAAAAACTGTACTTGCCTTAGGCCAGAGTTTTTCAAAATGGTTGGTAACACAATCAATTTAGTAGATTATTACCAACATTCTCAAATGAATGGAACAGAATTGAGTACAAAAGTTAAAAATGTATCACATGACCTGGTGCTGTGGCTCATGAGGCCGAGGCAGGTAGATGGGTTGACCTCAGGAATTTGAGACCAGCTTGAACAAGAATGAAATCCCATCTCTACTAAAAATAGAAAAACTAGCTGGGCATTGTAGTGGGTGGGCACCTGTACTCCCAGCTACTGGGGAGGCTGAGGCAGGAAGATCTCTTGAACCCAAGAGTTTGAAATTGCTGTGAGCTATGATGCCACATTTTGTGAACCTTGTTTCAGATGTATATGTGTGTGGGTGTGCATGCTGTGTGTTGGCACCATGGAAGATGTTTTTCCTAATGTGTATCTGTGTCTGAACAGTTTGTAAGTCATGGCTCTGTCACTTCTACTTATATTTCCTTACTATAAACTTCTGCTCTTATAATTTCGGATTCCCATTTTTGAGATACCTTTCAGCCTCTCAGGTCCGGAGCAGATTCCAGCTTTCTTTGAAGTCTCTTTTTCATGATCATGTCTGTCAGTCAAGGAACCCTAATCTCCTGGCAGGCCAAGCCTTTCTCATCTAATCATTCATCTCTCGATCTCTAGCACCTAGGCTGGTGCTTCTCTGCTCTGGTTGAACACGACAAACTGTGGTGCTTTTACAAAGCAGATTGCTGAACCCCACTTCTAACCTCTTAGGTCAGACTTTCATAGAGGGTAGAATTGACAGCCAATGGCCTGACAGTAGGTGCATACACAATTTTCTCTAAATGTATGAGTAAACACCAGTTGTCCCCAAGTTCCTATAATTGTATACCATGATTGTAAGAATTTTATTCAATGCCCATTCACCTCTAGCCCATCTTTCTCCTTCTGTGAGACTAAATTATCAGTGGGGCAAGTAATGAGTTTCTCAACCTATCTGTAGCCAGATAAGATTTCTAGGGATTCTTGGATAATTACCATGACTCACTATGACTTTATTTTATCTCTAGCTCTTAAAAAATGTTAATGTTTCGATGTCTTGGCCGTGCTCACGCTGTGGTCTGTTTCTTTCAAATGCTTCATCTATAGATTTGCACTGCTCAGCCTGCTGGCACTCATGTCTGTTCATTTTTCCTCTGTCCTTTACTCAGACATTCCCCGCAGTGTTTATGAACTCATCTTTACTAAGTTGCTCGTGTTGTATGTGCATATAGGTGTTTTTTATATGACTTTCTGAAGTTGCAAATCCTTTGAACACACTTGCATTTTTCAAGTACTACATTCAAAAGCAGATACCCAATCCAGACTGTGGAACCAGACTGGGCAGATGGGTAGGAAGCCCATGTGTCAGCAACCCTAAAACATCAATGGAGTAAACTGGAACCATACTGCCATTTAACAGGTAGGAGTCCAGCTTTCCAGGTAGGAGTCCTTACACAAATGATGAGATAGTTCCTGCTCCTGCCAAACTGCAAGAGCCCTGGACTGAACTCTCTGTATCTCCTTTGTGTGTCTCTCCACCTCCACTAAATAAATGCTATTAACAATTGCTGAGCCCAGAGGTCCCCATTTACCTTGCTCTGGCCTTACCTGATAGAATTGCAGATGCCAGGAACCACTAACTCTGGGGTGGAACTGAGGCAAAGTATAATTAAGGAGAACTTTGTGGACTGCTTGCCTTTGCAACTTAATTATAATTTCTGAATAGTTTTGTGTGTATTTTCTTTCTTTCTCCCCCACAGAACCCGAATGAATGCTGTCCGAGAAGTAACACCAGTGGAACTTCCCAACTGTAATTTAGTTAAGGGAATTGGTATGTATGTGAAAGGATAAAGAGTCTCATTTGAACTGGCAATATTATCTTGCTATTTATTTGATTAATGTACCTGTTTAACTTTGTCCAAAAATAAAACTTTAAACCAGGAGGGTATTTATCATAAAGTCAGTAGTTAATTATAAATGCCATGTTGTTTGACTCTCAGCTTCATCAACATATTGCCAAGGTGTTGGCAGTTTTAATTGTTTATTTTTGTTTGGTCAGTAGAGGAAAACCAATAGTCAGAATGATGTTTGATTTCATGGTAATCTAACCTAAGGAGATGGCAGGAGAGAGAAAGAAGAGGACATAATGCAATGAGGAAAGGATAATTAAAGAAAAGAAATGCTCTCACAGGCCTATGTAATTACCACAAGGCTTCTCCTCATACATCTCTCTTTTAATATCAGCAAAGACATTTTCCCACAAGCTCTCAACAGATTTCCCCTTAGACCTCATTAGTCAGAACTGGAGAACAGGCTGATGCTCTAGCTGCAAAGGAAGCTGGGAATATATTCCTAGTTATCAGGCTGGCCTCCACCATGGAAGGCAACCCCTGTCAACCAAACTAAAAGGTCAGGGGACTTGCTGCTGGTTGGACCATCAATAGGGAGTGTCCCAGGGCTCAACACCCTAACTGCTTTCAACCAACCAGCTTTGTTATTTGAGGACAACTTATGTGAACTCTGTGTTTTTGCTATATTCTGCATGATTTTTGTTTTTGTGGGGTTTTTTTTAGACTTATTTATCTTGATTGACTAAAGTTCAGAAGGCTAGACCAGAAGACTTAGTTAATATTAAACTTTGCTAGGTATCTTACAGTTCAACATTTTTTCCTAGAAAAATATCATATTGATATCAAATATTACTGAGTATTTGAAAAACATCTCCACTAAGAGTTTAAATATGAAATCAAATAGTTCATTTGTCTCTAGATTAATTATAATTCTAAAAATTTACATGTATAAAGTGTAACTAACTCGAAGGTAGGGATATTTAACTGATATTTATAATTAATAGTAAATTTATATTTACTACCAATATGTATTTGTAGTTTACCCTGTATCTTTAAAAAAAATCAAGATTTTTCAGATTACCACATCTTTTATACATTTTGTTGACTTTGTGTGAACTTTGTGTACGAGGACTCAGGCTCTAAGGGATAAGGTTCCAATCCATAAATTTAAAACAAATACCTGTATACATGTAGCAAGCATATATTTTAATTACACTTGTAAATGATATTAATATGTTTTCGATTTCCATAAAAATCACATTCATCAATTTGAATAAATAAATGGGAGAATTAATATTCTAAACCTATCAAAGAGGAGCTAATATATCGTCCTCCTGGTTCCAAAGGAGGAGTGATGAACAAATGGGTCATCAGCTTCCTGTATTAACATGGAACAATCTGTCCTGTCTATTTTCCTTTCTGGCAGAAAATGGCTCGGAAGACTTGGAGATACTGCCTAATGGTCTGGCTTTCATTAGTTCTGTGAGTGTTTCCTTTCACTTACTGTGTTTTAGGACATTTCTAGGAAAGGCAGTTTAAGTCTTTCACTTAGGCCTTTTGTATACCAATGCCATCTTTCAATAAAATAAGCAGTCATGTGGCTCTAAAGACAACTCCATCTACATTTGCATTAGTGTTATAATTATGATTATATGTGTTCTATGCATGTCTGGGTTCTTGTGTCTACATTGAACATTTTACATTACCTTGGCTTTCTTTGTACTAATTTGTCTGTGAGCTCAATACATTTAAGAATGGTTTCCAGGTCTATCCTTTGAAACTTTTACCTGGTATGCTCAAATATTTTCTGAATTAAGTATATGTTTATATATATACATACTTATATCTATATTCCCTTATAAATCATTTTAATTGTTAATTTTTTATACTTTTAATTTAAAATTGTTGATAGGTCATCCTACAATTCCCAGGTCTTAAAAATAAACCCCACCCTGTTTGTTGAAACTTTGCTGCATGTACATCACTATGATAGGTGATACAGTTCAAAACAAAAGAGTCAACCTTCTGGTCTAGGGATCATAACATAACCTAACATAATGGAGTTAATTGATAGGATACAATAGATCAGTCGTCCAGCCATTTAAAACCCTTTGCTTACTTATTCTCACTTATTTAGTCTAATTTTCTTTTAGGAAGATGGAGGACTCGTCATCCTTTAAGCTGTATCTTGCAAACCTTTTCAAAACAGCAGAATGCATATTTTAAGCAAGATCTTATGTAGGAGGACTCCAATATAAAGAACAATAGCTTTGTTGTTCTGATTGAAGGAGGAGTAGTTCCCTGGCCCCGCTGGACTTTTTCTAAACCTCTGCCCTGCAATTCTTCCAAGGACCTGCCAGAGAACAGTTTAAAAACCACAACCGATGTTCGTTCTGTATTGCTTGCTTATATTATTAAGGATAATTAGTAATTGCCCCCATTGGTCTTCTCTTCATTTTCGATCTTTCTCAAGGACTAGAAGTTGTGGCATGGTCCACATATGACTTTGGTGCAGGGGATTGATGAGTTTGTATGGGGTGGCCTGGTGGAGCATGTGGCTTCCACAGTCCCCTGGGGGCCTATTACATTAAGCTGGGTAAGAGGCTTCCCATTTGGCCCTGTGACCAGCCCTGTGGCTCAGAGAAGCCAGGTGCTATCTGCTACTCCCATTAGCATTTGAAGTACAATAGAACTGCATAGTTGACCACCTCCCTGCATTGACCTCCTCCTTAAATTGACCTAATTTCCATAGACTGGACATGCACCACATGCCCCTATCAGTGCTGCATCAGTAGCTAGTTCCTCATATTACCACCTCTTTATGCTGACCAGTTTGTTATACTCCCTTGACTGGTCAACTTACGGAAGTTCTCCTATATTTGTAATGTGCCTGCTTTTTCTCTTCCATGTTTTACAAGGGATTAAAATATCCTGGACTAAAGGATTTTGAACCTGATAATCCTGGAAAAATACTTCTGATGGACCTGAATGAAAAAGATCCAATAGTGTTGGAATTGGGGATCATTGGAAGTAAATTTGATTTATCTTCATTTAACCCTCACGGGATCAGCACATTCACAGATGAAGGTGACAACATTTACTGTTCATTAAAGACAAAACCAAATTAAAAAAAAAAAACCCACAGAAAATAACATGCCAATGAATGAACGATTTTTTTCCTCATCCATCCAAAGCATAATCATGAATAATATTCTTATTCTGGATTTTAAACCTACCCCCTATGTTAATTAAGTACAATATTGAAGCTGCTTAAATACTTGAGAATGCTAAGATATTTAAGATTTGTAAAGCACCTAATTTTATAAAATACCAGCATTCACATTATCCTTATAATTACTATAATAATAATTTTCAGCCCTAATCATTATAGGTTTTCTATTTTAAGCTATTTTAAACCCTCAGGCATTTTACAGGAAGAGATTTTTCTAACCTAAGGCATCTGCTGCCTGTGCATTCAGTGAAAGTCACCATGGTCAGGTCTTTCCTGGCCCCGTCACCTCAAGGCCCCCTGTTCCTCTGTTCTGTATTCAAACTGCTTCTCCACGTTGTGAGACTTTTCAGTGTAACTTGTTGTCCTTGTCCCTTAAGCTTCCATCCCATTTTTACCTTCTATTTGCCGGCATTTCTTTGTTTTCTATATTAATTCTCAGCCCCAGTTGCACACGGAAAAACCTGGGGATTTCAAAAACACTCAAGGCCCAGGCTCCAGCCCCAATGATTCTAATTTAATTGGTCTGAGGGAAGCCTAGAAGCACATACATGTTGTCCAGGCGATAAAAATGTAAGGCTGGGGTAAGAATCATGTCTATACCTGTTGCCTCCATTTCCTCATCAGATAATCCCTCAGAAGTGGCTAAAATCCCTTGAAAGCCATCAGTGATGTCCTTACTAATAAACTCCTCTCCCCTCCTCTCCCTTCCCTCCTTCCTCTCCTTCCTTTCTTCCTTCACAAACCTGCTCTTCCCTGGATGCTCTGCCCTGCTCTGTCCTGGTTCTGATCCTGCTGCCGGGTTTTCTCCCCCATTCCTTGTTTCATCACTCATTGCCAGCTCTCTGGCCACACCCCCAGAGGTTCCATGTTTTATTTTTTATTTATTTTCTCTATTTCAGAAATTTCAAACCAGTGTCATGGTGCCTGCTTTATAGGAGAACATCCCCAAATATGGGATATAATTATTATTTTTTTCTTTAGCCCTTTACTTCCTTTACTGGGAGTACTTACTAGATATTTCCAATTAGGTTGCTCTCCACTGGCCACTTTAAATGCAAAATGTTGAATAATGACTTTCTGTCCTTTTATCTTCCCCTTTTCACCTCTTCCCCACCTGACTTTTTTTTTGAGATGAGTCTTAACTGTTGCTCTGACTAGAAAGTCATGGCATCAGCCAGCTCATGGCAACCTCAAACTCCTGGGTTCACACAATCCTCCTGCCTCAGTCTCCTGAGTAGCTGTGACTACAGGCACCTCCACAATGCCTGGCTAACTTTTCTATTTTTAGTGAGACATTGTCTTGCTCTTGCTCAGTTGGTCTCTATCTCCTGAGCTCAAGTGATCCTCCTGCCTCGGCCTCCCAGAGTGCTACGATTACAGACATGAGTCACCACACCTGGCCCCCGTATGCCTTTTACGTATCCTTTTCAATGGTCTCTCCATCCATGCACCCATTCATCACCATTACATTTTATTTTTAAAGTATTTTTAAGTGCCAAAAATATAGTGTTGGATGTGTGCATACTTTTTAAAATGAAAATACAACCCCTTCTATAAATTGCTTTTGCATTAAATGCTACACCATGGACTCCTTTCTCTGATGGCACGTTTGGAGCTCTTTGTGCTGGTCACTCAGGGTCCCGTTGTGTGGGCATGCCAGGATAGAGTTCATCTGCTCTTGGATTCTCTACATGTTCCTACAATTCTGCTCATTGCAAACAGTGCCAAAATGAACATCCTCACATATGTACCTTCTGAGACTATTTTCTTAGAGTAAATTTCTAGAAGTAGAATCTCCCATGTAAAATATAAATCTGGGTTTTAATCTTCACTTATATTTGATTTCCGGTTCACTCACTCCTGGGCCATTACCAGGGTCTTTTGGTGCTTCTTGTCAAATGCCTTTCTCTGCCTTTTTTTTTCTTTTGTTGGTGGCATCTTCCTGATTCAATTCCTTCCCTCCACATACCTGGATTGCTGATGGAATCTCACTATGTTATTCCCTGGCTCAGGGACACCCCCACCCCCCACCCCAAGCAAACCAGGGATCCTTACCCTCAGCCCCAGCAAGAGTGACCTGGCTCCCTGTGGCTCAGCCCTCCCTCTCTTTCACTCTCCTTCCTTCACTCTGCTCCCCAACAACCCCACTGTGAGGTGAATGTGTCCAGGAAGCTCTGCCACGGGCCTTTGCATGCCTCTTCCCTCAGCTTGGAATGCTCTTTCACCAATATCCACAGAGATTGCTTTCTTATTTCATGTCAATCTTTGTTCTAACATCCCTTCACCAGAGAGAACATCTCCGATTTCCACGAAGAAAATATCTCATTACTCTATATATCTTGTATTTTTCAACTACAGCATTTAACACCAACTACAGTAAACACTGGTTTGTTGAATGGGTTAATATAAAGCATCTTGGCTGGCTTCCTTGTTCCTATCTCTTCAGTTCAACTTGCCAAGCTTTTCATCATTTCCTTTAAACACCAATTTGATCGTGTTAGAGATTTCCAATGACTACTGCTTCTTAGGGCACAGGCCATAATCTAACTTCACTTGCCAACTCTGATCACACTTTCTTGACCAAAAATCCCACTGACTCACAGAAGCTGCTGCTTCTGTTTGCTCCTATCTTTTAGACGTTCCTCTTACAGAATTTGTCAGCGTAGTGTAAATTACACCTGAGCACACCTTCTCATATTGGGAGTTCCACATCTTTTAACCCTTTTTCCTCAGTTCCACATCTCTCAGAGATCATTTGAACTAGAAAGCTTAACAAGCTCTTTGGAATTTTAGTGACAGTGATGCTCATTCTTAAGTTCCTAGTTTTTTTCCTCCAGTGGAATTTCAAGTGTGTTGAGACTGTCACTGGTTCTTCCTAAAGTCACTTTTCTTTGGAATGCTTCTCCGTACAAAGAGATGAAAATATTCCATCTGCCTGACATCCTAAGTACTAGCTGGAGGTGGGCTGAAATTGCTTTTTGGAGAGAGGGCCGACTACTGAGAGCTCAGTTAATGTTTCAATTTTTGTTTTTAATCTCCTCTCAGATAATACTGTGTACCTGCTGGTGGTGAACCATCCAGACGGCAAGACCACAGTAGAATTGTTTAAATTTCAAGAAGAGGAAAAATCACTTTTGCATCTAAAAACCATCAGACACAAACTTCTGCCTAAGTATTGAGATATATCATATTTCTATTTTCCTTTAACAGCAGTGGTAGATAAATCAACTTTTAGGTTTTTTCCTTTTGGCCAGGGTGGCTGTTTGATTTGCCTTTCTAATGATCACAAGCTCTTCCAAATGTTCTTCTGCAGAACCTTTGAGGATTCAAGGCCCTCAGAGAAGACCTGTTCTTTTTGCCTTCATTTGCCAGGCTGGTTGAACATTGGCTCCTGGCTCCTGGCCTCAGACTCTCTATTCAAGCTCTTATAACAAAACAAAACAAAATAAAAACTCTGCCCTTTTTCAACCAGAGTTGGTATTTCAAACCCAAACAGGCTTTGTAGACAAATTCCATATCTTGAGATAATTTATTTATTTTAATTTTAGTTAAAAAATGGAATTGTAGATTCTTCTGTGAATTAGAAATACTCATCTAAGAGATGATCCAAAATCTAGTGCATCTGAGACCTTCTCATATGACCTCTACTCTCTCTGGTTGCATGTAATTTAGGTAATAGCAGAGCTAGGTTAATACTCAGCTCCATTCTAGGCTCCTTAATCATATAACATATGGGGGAAAAAACACCCAAGAACCCCAAATCCCAGCCAACCCAACAGAAAGTCAACTTCCCAGGTTGCCCTGTGAAGATTTGGCTTGTGAGTATAGAGATGGATTTAGAACAACAACCTGACACTGTCTTCCAAAGTAATCTTTACTACCTGGTTATTATGATGTTCCAGAATCCTAGTCCCTATTTGCATAATTTACATACAGTATTTGACTGTTCCTATGTTTGTAAATCTAGATTTGTACTCTTTGTAGGTACCTAGTAAAATGCTTGGTATGTAGTGTACACTCTGTGCTATCAATGCTCCTTCCTCACCTTTCTTACCTGGTAGTTTGAAGATGAGGAAACTGAGATTGGAGAGAAATTGAGTTATTGATGAGGGCCAATCAATTAATTAGAGGCCAATGAGGATTTACAGCCCAGTTCTTCTTCTGCACCCCTGGAATAAGTGAAAATTCCGAGACCCTTTGGTGGAAGAGTTTATTCATTCAACAAATATACTTTGGAAAGAGAATGAGGTCACTGAGGGTTTGGCATGTGGGAAGAATATGAAGATCTAACGTAGGGAAAAGTGTGTTAATGAAGCTGGGCTAGTGATAATAATGATAGTGATAATAACAACTTAATGAACTGAAACTCTATGTCAGATTGCACTAACCAATTTAAACAAATTATTTCCTTGACTTTTTACAAATTCCATCTTTTTTATGTTTTATTATTATATCCATCACAGGTTAAAAAATACTCAAGATTGGGGATTTGTTATATTGGTTCAGATGAGCCCAACAGTAAATGGTGCAGCTGGGATTTTAGTCCTGGTAGCTTGAGTCCAGTGCTGGTGTCCTATACCACTCCAAAATAAAGAAAACTTATTTTATTTGTTTTGCCATTTAATCTTGAAAAATCTCAGGTTTGTCTAACTTCCTGGGGTTGGGGGATTTTTTTCTGGGCCAGTTGCAAAATTATTTAATTATTATTAAAAACAACCATGATGCCCCGATTAAGTAGAATTCTGCCCTTTTAACCTGATGGTTAGCCGTGTGTATTTTCTGCTTTGTACTTGATGGTTGTTTATAACATTAGTGTTCCAGTTACTGAATCAATTATAATTTAAGCCTGTCATTATAATAATACCACACTGTTATTAGTAGTCATTTATTATATGCTAGGCATGAAGTGAAGGCCTTTACAGTAATTATTTCATTTTATTCTTATCCCAGTCTTTCAAGGTATGGAGAGAAAACTGAGGTTCAGAGAAGTGGCTGTACATTTAACAACACACTGTGTCCCCATGTTGTGACCATGGCAAGCAGTGTCAGGATTCCAATGAAGTCCGTCAGATTTCAAAGCTATTACCGTTCCATTCATCTCCTTTCTGTGAAAAGCAGAGAAATGATAGTAATGCATACTGATTTCAGAAATTTACTTTCAAAAAAAGAGAATGTAAAACCAACTTGCATATTTATGTCTGGAGTCTGTCCAGACTCATCTTAAATTCCTAGAACTTTTTTTCGTTTAGTAAGAGGGACTACCATTGACTGAGGATTTAGAGAGTGTCAGGCTCCCTGCAAAGCACACAACAGGCATTGTCTCATTGTAATTCTCACTGAAAATCCTCAAATTAAAATTCTGACCCTTAGTCTTCTACTAACGAGCTGTATGACTTTGGAGAAATTATTTAACCTCTCTTTACAGGCGAGAAAACTGAGGCTCTGAACGCTTGTCTAACTTGCCCAAAAGCGCAGAGCTGCGTCAGAGCTGATGCGCTGGCCATTACGCCCTCTGCAATAGAACAGAGATCATTTTCTCCAAGATCATGGCCCTGGGGAACTTCCGTCACCTCAATCAGCAAAGAATGACTCACTTATGTGTTCTCTGTTGTACCTATTAAAGCAGAAAAATAGGCTCATATATCTTAACACTTTCAGTAACAGAGAGAGAATCCTAAACAGAAAGAAAAGAAACCATATCATAACTATTTCTGAGCATTCTTGTTCATGGACATTTTATTCCATTTAGACTCACAAAACCTTAAGGCTGGAGAATAGACCAGTCCATCATCCTCCTTTCATAGATAAGGAAACTGAGGCCCTGACATGTGAAAAGATTGATTTTCCCTAGATTACACGGTTAGTAGTAGCAGAGCTTTAACTAGAATACAAGTCTCCAGGCTGCCAGTTGAGAGTTTTTTCCATTGTCTTATGATGCCTTGGACTGATAGGGAGTCGGTTCTACATGAGCACAGATACATTTTGCCCTGATAATGATTTCTGGCCTAATTTAATGTCCTCTGAATTTAGTATATCTATACACACTCACAAATGCACACCCTATAACACTACTTTTAAGAGGTAATCAATAGGACTTTTATGTTACAGTGCCATGATCACCTCTTAGGATTTCTTAGACCAACTATTCCCTTTGAGGATTGTCTAGGTAGGGATGATAATCGTATTGATTCTGTGCCATTACAGCCAGCATGAAGGTTCCATCCCATACTTTGATTTTAGGAATAGACAATAATGATGACAATTCATAATCCTATAATGTGCAATACCTTCATCTGTATATATTATGTGTGTGCCTTTTAATTGCAGTTTGAACGATATTGTTGCGGTGGGACGTGAGCAGTTTTATGGCACAAATGATCACTATTTTGTTCACCCCTACTTACGATCCTGGGAGTTGTATTTGGGTTTATCGTGGTCATATGTTGTTTACTATTCTCCAAATGAAGTTCGAGTGGTGGCAGAAGGATTTGATTTTGCTAACGGAATCAGCCTTTCACCTGATGGCAAGTATGGAAATGCTTTACCATGTAATGGATTTACTCAGATTCTCATTAGACATCTCTAAGAACATACTCCTTATCTAAATAATGTTACACATTTTAACTGGTTATCCCAGTGAAATGAACTTAGGAAAAAATGTACAACATCTTTTCATCGTTCGGGGGCTATAAAATGTATCAAATCAAAATTTTTTATTCTGTGTAGGCATATTGCTTTCATTTTCTTTTTGGAAAAAAATAGTTCATTTCAAGTGAGGGAACTATGATAAAGATTTAATATTTCTAACTGGCTTTGTTTGGAGGGAAGATTTTTGACTGTATGATGAGATTAATAGTATGCAGGTATATATAGCAACAGTGCTGGCTTCTGACAAGATAAGGTGCTTGCCCCCAAATGTAAATCAAGGCACTGCTTCCTTCATCAAGAAAGTCCTATGCTGAAATAAAAAGTCAGCTTAACTAAGCAGTGTGCTTAATCATGTAGTTGATTTATAAGATTATTTGGTGGGGTCTAAAACAGACAATTTATAGACCAACACTTGTCTGGAGACCACACTTTGGGTGGCAGAGGTATATGTCTAAATATATGTGTGTATATATAATATATACATCCATCTATACCCTTCCTCATCTAGTTTCCTCAAGGATTTCAGAGAGTTAGTAACACACATAGTAGAACCTCTGTAAGTTGATCATCCAAGGGACTGTAACAAACTGGTCAACCTACAGAGGTGCTCAACATCAGGAACTAGGCCTGTTATGCTGATATGTACGTGTGGTGCATGTCTGGTCTTTGAAAAGTCGGTAAACTTAAGAAGGTGGTCAATGAAGGGCAGTGGTCAACTGTGAAGATTCTGTTGTGTTTAGGAGAAATAACATGAACAGCTTTTAACTATTCATATGATCTCCTGGTCTTCAAAAATGGGAGATAATCAAGAAGAAATTTCTCTTTTTCTTCTGGGATGTACAGTGAGTCCTTAGACTATCACAGAGCTTGGTGGTGTGGTGTTGTACACATACTTCCCCACTGATCAGGGATGACTAGGTTCCCACCTTCAGAAATAACTTTTCAGAGATTAAACTCCTTTGTGCACTGTAAACTCACTCAGTTCTTTTAGAATTTAGTGTGCTTTGGGGTGCTTCGAGATGGGTTCCATTTTCCAGTCCGTAAGCAAAGCTCTTCCCGAGGAAGAGTTATTACAGCTCTAACCTTTTGAATTGCATTACTTCAAGTACTTTGATGTAGCTCTTTCTTCTTTGAAGGTATGTCTATATAGCTGAATTGCTGGCTCATAAGATTCATGTGTATGAAAAGCATGCTAATTGGACTTTAACTCCATTGAAGGTAAGATGTATTAACACTATAAGTTTGCAGAGTGATAATTAGATTCTAATTGATTTGTGAAATTAAATGGGAGGAAAAAAGGATTGTCTAATTGGAGTGGGTGAGAACCAATTTTTCACTGCTTTATTAAGAGTCATCAGCATGGTTACGTGTTTGTTGTTCACTTTTGCTCAACTACAGAGTGGGAAACAGCAAACCACCTATTTTATTTAGGAAACTTCGATTCTTTCTGCTTTAGTCCATTTTAAGTTTGGCCCTGTGTTCCCAGGTCCTCCCTCCCTTCCTCTCTATGTTCTTCTTCTCTTTCTTCCTTCCCCTCTTCCAATCTTCCTCTTTTCCACCCTCCTTTTTTTCTGTATGTGTTTGTGGAAGAGCCAAAAAATGAGTCTCCACATGAATCTAATACAGGACTGTTCTCCACGGGAGGTATAAAGCCCACGTGCTCGTGGTGGGCTGCTGTGCAATCTGGCCACCCATCGTCTCTCTGCCTCCTTCTCCAGCTGTTGTGCCTCTGCCCTGCCTCTTCTGCCTCTGGGTTATCCTGGAGCTCCCCAGACATGGCCCTGCCTCAGGAGGGCGCTGTTCACTCTGCTGGATTTTCCTCCAGATCTCTGTGGCTCTCTTCTTCACCTTTTTCCGGTTTTACTAAAGTGTCATCTTAGTGGGCCTTTCCTTACCTCCTAACCTATACTTGCAACCATGCTCCTCCACCCTGCATATTTCCTGTCTCCCTGACAGCTTTATTTTCCTTTCAGCATTTATTACCACCATGCTAGTACTGTACTTATTGTCTTTATTAGCTGACTCCCTCACTAGGGTGTAAACTCTACAAGGTGAGTTTTTTTTTTTTCTATCTGTTCTTTGAACAGTTCTAAACAGCTAGTCAGCACTCAACAAATACTTGTTAAATTAATGTGGTGGGGGTGCCGAGCATGCTACAGAGTTTCACCTGCCCAGTGAAAGGTTTGAGTCCAAAGGGATAAAAACCCAAAGGGGACAGGGAGGTCCCGTCCAAAGGTTTGAGTCAAAAGGGATAAAAACCCAAAGAGGACGGGGAGGAGGGGGAAGAGAGACTAAGAGTGAAGCGGAAAATTATGAAAGGGGCCCCTGCCCCTGGAAAACAAGACCTTCCTCTCCTGCCATAGTCACCACAGCAGGATGCGCTGTCCCAAGAGACTGAATGACTGTTCCTGTCAGCACATCTGAGCTACTGTCACGAGAGGTTTCACTCAGAGAAAATTATCTCGAAGCAACATCAAATGTAATATCGTGTTTGACATTAAAAATCATTGGCAGGCTGTTTGGTATTAGCTGAAGTAAAATGGAATTTCACACAGTCGTACTGGCTGAGGGAATAACAACAAACCGTGGTTGTAACAGTAGGTACTTCTGTAAATCGAAAGTTAAAGGATTTTATAAGAATAGAACTCAGTTCAATATACATTCATGACAGAATGCCAGGGCCCTGCTCCCACAGAGGCAAGATTGTAAGGCAAGGCTTATTTCAGGTTTGGGGCCCACTGCTGGCAATGGACCATGCGTGTCTCCCATGATAATAACTCAGTATGTAGAGGCTACCTCTCGACTAGAATTGTATTTTTTTTTTGAAGGATAGTATTAACTAATAGCAGTTAATTAATACCTGAAAGTGCCACGTAATTTGGTATACTAGCTGAAGCTAATGTGAAAATTCATGATGAGGCTTGGATGAGTTTATGTCCTGCCAAAATATGGTCTACACGTAGAATGGAGTATTGCGCAGGCTTTAAAAGAAGTGACCACCTGACACACGCTACAACGTGGGTAAACCTTGAAAACGTCATGCTCAGTGAAATAAGCCAGTTACAAAAAGGCAGATATTACATGATTCCACTTGTATGAAGAACCTAGAATAGGTAAATAAACTTACAGGAACAGAAAGTAGAACGGCAGTTACCAAGGACTCAGGGGAAAGGGATAGGGAGTTACTGTGTAATGGGTGCAGGGTTTCCACTTGGAATGATTGAAAGTGCTGGGGATGGTCGGTGATGATGGGTGCAGATGTTGTGAGCGTACTTAATGCCCCTGAGTTATACACTTAAAAATGGTTAAATGGCAAATCGTATTTTACCACAATAACAATAATTCTGTCCTCCAGAAAAGATCCCAAGACTTAGTTAATGGATTAGCCACACTTCAGTGAATTTCAATTCTCTAAAAATTGGGCTACTTGTTAACGGGGAATACAATTTTTCTCAAAGAGAATAATTTATTAAGTTTCCCCGTGAAAGTGTTTAAGAAATGTAAAATTTTCCACTTGGCTTTGCAGGAGTGTGCGATGTGATAAACGCACGCCTTGTAGTGAGTCAGCACGGCGAGGAATTACTTATTTGCAAGGCAAGAGTTCATTTCTGGACTCGGAACAGGCTCCCTGCTGGACTGCCAGCTCTTCCTCGGCAGGGACCGTATCTGCCGAGGTACTCAGCACTCTCCAGGTGCTAAGCTCCTTGCAGAGAGCACGTAGGAGCTCAGTAATTGCGTGTTGAACGGACGGGACCCTGGGCCTCTGTGTCCTTCTCCCACTCCCACCCCCGACTGTCAACTCAGTGGGTTCCATCCGCTATGGCTGTACCCCTTCCAAAGATAATAGCAGAGCCCCGAGACAAACATATTCCTTATTTAAAGAAATGAATGCATCAGAATAGCGTGCTGACACCGGGATGGATGCAGGCAGGGGGTGGGGAGTGGGGGAGCCGGCAGCTGCTTTGGACCAGGGGACACGTGCTCGGCCACCTCCTCTGGCTACTACTGTGCCTGTTTCCAGGGTAGGCAGGAGTGATGGCTCTCTGCAGGAAGGTGAGAAGGAGGCTGTGTCTTGACGCTTGAGCCCTCTAATCCCTCTGTGGGCTTGGGGGGGCAGCTCTCATTTTGAGTAGGAAGCTCGGGGCAGCTGCCTGCCCACGCTCTGGCCTTTGCAGTGAGTCACGACCAGTTATTTACAGGGCCTCTGGGCACTGAGGTACATGGTGGATATTGTTTCTCTGACTGAGAGTTAGAGGTGAACAAATAGATGGGATTTGTCCCCGGTAGACGGCAGCCAAGATGATGAATGGTGGAATTAAGAATCATTGGTATTATTTATGATCCTGGTATAAAGACTCGACAGCAATCCGTGCAGTCATCACACGCTTGCAACTTATACTTAGAGAATAAACAGCAGAAGAACAGGAAGTTAAATAACAACAGGAAGCTAAAGAACAAACTTTTCCTCAACTCCAAGGCAAAAATTAGACCCCAGGTGATCTTTTCTTCTCCGGCTGCCCAGCCTATGATTAGCCATTAAACAGCCCACATTGCATTGATGTTCTCGTCAGAAATGAATCTACATTTCCTGGTTGTTTTCTGAATGCTTATAAAAATATCACTTGCGCATGCCATTTTAGGAGAAATGGCTTTATGCTGCACTTAAAACTTCTTTGTTTTTTTTTTTTTATTTTTTAGTTTTACGTTTGCACACAGATGTCAGTCGAGGTGATTTCACCTGACTTTTAACAGTGTTTCTTGGCTTTCTGTATCTTCATCCAACCCCCATCTGCCCTGGAAACTGACAAAATGCTAACATACATGGGAGGCCAGGGGGAGTTTTTTGAGTCCCACTAAAATGGGACAGAATTGTTGTGTCCCTGGAAGCAGCAGTGTGGGGACCAAGGACCTCAGGACTGTTTTCTCTGACACATTGCTCCATCACAGTTTTGTTTCATTGTTTGCCTTTTCTTCTCTCCTCGTTTTTAATCTTGGAAGTCCCTTGATTTTAACACACTGGTGGATAATATATCCGTGGATCCTGTGACAGGGGACCTTTGGGTTGGATGCCATCCCAACGGCATGCGAATCTTCTACAATGATCCCGAGAATCCTCCTGCATCCGAGGTTAGTTTTAAAAAATGAACCCGATCATTGACTTTATTCCTAGGTATTTTTCAGTTGAAAACATAATTCTTAATTATATGTGGAAATAAGAGGGGGGTCATGGATAGATAGTCCAAACAATGTGGGAAAAAAGAGCTTTTGGAGATGCTTTCTTCTAGGCAGGAAATAGATGCTACATTTAAATAGGGTTGTGTAAGGAGAGTTTAACAAGGGACTATATGCAAAGGTGCGGGCAGAATGTAGGGAAATCAACAGAGAATAACGCAGCACCCGGGGCTGGCAAGGGGGACCGGAAATGGTTACTAGAAGCCAGAACAAGGAGACAGCTGTGTGTGGACGGGGCTGACAGGAACTAGCCATGTTGTTGAGGGATGTAGCCAACTAGCAGGCCGCCCTGCAGGGAGGAAGGCTGGAGAGTAAATACCCCATATCCCCTCAGACCTCCTCTTCCTTGCTACTGCTGCTGGGAGCAGAGAACCAAGGGAGCCCCTGCAAAGTCAGCAGAGTGGACAGCAGGCCTGGAGGGCCAGGGCCAGGGGACCCAGAACTGCACAGAGGTCCCTATCTTTATTTTAACAGCAAGTTTCTCTAACTTGGGAATTCACACTAATTTAAACAAAAAAATGCCTGCCAGCTGTGGTACCTCATCTGTTACCTGGCTTTCTATTGGACTCCCCCTTCCTGTGTGTCAGTACATGCACAAGTCAATGCAATGGTCCCGCCCTGGAGCAGGTTTTGTGATGCTGGGACGTGGGTCTCGCCTGTCTAAACCCTCTCTGCAGAATGGGGACATAGATCACTTGCTGGAAGATCACATTTTTCTGTTTTGGCTTAGATAATCTCTTCTTCCACATTTGACATAAGACTCAAAGACCCCATGTTTTTTGTCTGCAGTCTTTATTCACTGAACCATTTTGTCAATGGCCAAAATGGCAAAATACTTATGTGGTATATTTTTAAATTTTCTGTATGCACTAATTATGCCTGGTTTTGACATCAAATACATGGCAGCATTTTGACATATTTGTCTACCGCTATATTTTTAAAGTTTAAAGAGTCTGTCTCACCTCCCAACAGAAAAAAAAAAATTATGTCCCATATCTCTTGGATAAAAGAAATAAAATGTGGATTTCCAATTACATTACGGTTCTCAGACATCTTACTTCTAGATTTTCAGGAGCAATGGTGATCATGCATAATGGAGATCCTTTGTGCTTTCTGCTAGTTTTTAGCTATTAAGATTCCTGAGTGGTATGCTTAATAGAATTGAAGAAATGTGTGCTATGGAGTGTCCCTGATCAGAACTGAGCAGAATGTTAGATTCTAATTTGTTCTCGCTTGTTAGCTCATTTGGTGAACTTGGATCATTTACCATAGCAAGAACTTGGTTTGTTGTTCTGGACAAAAATACTTCTTTCCAGTGATGGATCTGCTAAGGAATAGCAAAAAAGTAATAACAATTCGTTATCTAATGCACTCCCCCCACAGAAGAGTGATTTAGTTTTATTAACAAGAAGCCTTGTTAAGCCAAGGTGCACCATCAGCTATTTCCCTCTAAGTAACTACTACATGTTAATACTATGGCAATTTCCTAAGACATCTGTCTTTGGTGCCAGCTGTTTTGAAAGAGGCCATTTTGCATGTTCCCTTTGACCCTTTTATATCCATGCACTGGCTTTCCTTGTCTGTCACACTTAGTGTTTTTGTGATGTAGGTATCCTATCTTCAAATTAGGAGATAATCTAGTCCCACACATCTCATTCTGTGGCTGAAAAAACAAGTGGTAAGCAGAAGACCCAAGCTGTGACTCAGGTCTCCAGCCTCTGCCTATTGTTCTTTATGTTAGATTGAATCATATGAAATTCCTATTTTTGTCAGCCAGAATGATCAAATAGTGGCTACTTCTTAGGTCATCTTAACATGATATTATGCGTTGCTAATGATGCACTCAAATTTCTCCTCAACTAAGTGAAGGCAAGTGAATTTATAAAAATCTTATACACTTAGCAATGGACCTTAAACTCATGGCCAAGTGTGGTACAGAGATTTGGGAATTTGGTGGGGGACATACTTTTTTTCTTTGATTACCTGTGTTTCAAAACTAGGAATTAAGTGTAAACATCCAAATCCCTCGCTTATGTA
The DNA here is from genome assembly GCA_963574575.1 of Galagoides demidoff. Taxonomy (NCBI): domain Eukaryota; kingdom Metazoa; phylum Chordata; class Mammalia; order Primates; family Galagidae; genus Galagoides; species Galagoides demidoff. Next base: position 72,103 of record CAUYQV010170681.1, on the reverse strand, counting down.
AAAATACACAGGAAAGGACCTGAATTACAGCCTGGCAACAATTTGGCTGTGGCTGAGTGACAGCTCCCTCTTCACATTTACTACAGCCCCGTTTACATTTCTTGCCCAACCCCTGGAGGCCTTTGTGCTTTCTTCTTCTGTTGAAGAACACCAAACCCATCGATGCACAAATGCAAAAACAGGTGCGTTCAATGTAGTTGTGGATCAAAATGTGATTTATCTAATGATGTAAGAAAATATGGCTGCCCAGAGAAATGACCCCAGGCTTACAGTTATTTTTTAATGACTTTTAAAAATATGTTAACCTCATGTTATTTCTTTGATAGGTACTTCGAATCCAGAACATTTTAACAGAAGAACCCAAAGTGACATTGGTTTACGCCGAAAATGGCACAGTGTTGCAGGGCAGTACGGTAGCCTCTGTGTACAAAGGGAGACTGCTGATTGGCACTGTGTTCCACAAAGCTCTCTTCTGTGAGCTCTAACAGGCCGGTTTGCACCCAGACCATGGAAACTCTGAGCCCCTCATCCCAACTGCCTTGCCACATTTCAAATGGTTTAGTGATAGCTGAACAATGAGTGTGGAGCCCAAATTTGGACATTATGAAACATCAAAGCACTGTTTAACTGGCTGTTTTGAAGAATGTGATAGTAAATCAGCCTTGGAATACTTGAAAGCGTCACTTACCAATAAAAATTCTTCTCATTAAAACGGCTAGACTTGTTACATCAACTTTCAGGTCTTGATTAACTACATGTGATGCTCAAAGTACTTTCCCTAAAATGTATGAGTTCCCTGAAAACACATGCGTACTATCTTGCTGTGTCATATTCAGAAGACAGACAGGAGAGGGATTAGCTCACATGTCCTCAACTCCACTCAGGGGACTCTGTTCACCCGCAGAAATCTAGATGCACATGACAAAGTAACCCTGTGACTCCAGAGAGACTTCCCAAGTGCAATCGATAAGCACAGTGACGTGGTCAGACTGACTTCTGCTTTTCCCATGTAGAGATGACATTCTCCCTAGTCACCTAAATTACCCTGACTCTCCTGTCACTCTCACTTTTTCTGTTAATTCTCTGGTAGCAATGGAATGTAGGAACATTTTAAAATTCTTGAAAGCGTTGTTAGACCTGACAATTGCCGGTGCCTGACATCATGGCACAAACTGTACATTGTGGTTACTTTGACCTGGATTAAGGAGGGAGTTTGTTCACTTCAATAATTAGAGTCAGAATAAAGTCCACAAATTGATTCGGGTGAAGCTAAATGTCCCCAAAGACTGTATTGTTGAGATGGTGGTGCTGGTGTTTTGTTTTTTTCCTATTCTAACTTTTTATGGAGCCTAAAAAAAAAACCCAGAAAGGTAAACAAATGGGCAAGATCAACAGCCTTTGGCCATCTTCTGAGGGGCGTGGCTAGGTTATTATTTTGCTAGAAACGCTGACATATAAAGGCCACATATCTTCAGTTATTTGTTCCCTTTGAAGGTGTCGCCTCCATGCTGGCTGACTTCTTTGGGACATTCCATTGAGGCAGTCACTTTAGCAATAAAATTTTTCTAAGGCCTTTGTCATAAGGATGGTCTGGCATTTGGAGGAAAATGTTTTGCTAAAATAATATTGCTAATTGCCAACAGTTTAAGACTACTGTCTTAAAGTAATAAACAGCAACAGGCTGTTTATCAAAAAACACATTCTTCATATCAGGACTGTCGTTATTATTATTAATTTTTTTAGTCATAATTTCAGTGAGCTGTGTGCCCTACAAATACTCGAGTATTCAGATATGCTAGTCACAACCCGGGAAGCTGATTCTCTGAAATAATTTGTTTTGAAGCTATCAATAAACATGATGCTTAAGGGAAAACCCCATGTTTCCTAATTTAAAAACAATCTCTTGAGTAGTTATCCTCCATAACACATGCAAAGAAATGACCACATTCTGTTCTCGATAAACAAATTCTGCCAATATAAGGAAAGCTATCGAATTGGACATAGCATATACTCAAGATAAAAAGGGACATGGCTTGGTTAGGAAGTTCATAACCCACACTCTTGGAAAGAGGAAAACAGCTCAATTTGTCTATGCTGTGGGGCCTAGATTTAAACTTTTGCATTGCCAAAGGTTTAGCTACAGATAAATTATAACATGTGTGTATAAGAGAGAATAAAATTAATATTATACCACTCGTTGTATCCAAGTCCTCTGAATTTTTAAGGCTTTAGGAATAAAATTGTTTAAAATATCCCCACGCCCTAGGCCCCTATTCTTTCTCAGCTTGCCCCTCACTGTGTGAGGCTGACTGCTTAATGGACTTGTCACAGGCCTTCCTTGGCTGTTGGTAACGGGGACTTTACGCTGACGCAGTGACAGGAACAGGAGATGGTGAAGGGGCTTTGAGTGGAGGTTGTGCTCTTTCAACTTTATGCCCAGTCCCATAATTAGGCTTTCAAATGTAATTCTAACCACCAATTTACACTTTACCGGTGTTAAAACTTATTTTTAGTTTCATTTCCATGTAAAATGTGCACTTTGCTCCTGATTGACAGATACAGTTTGACAGCAGGTTTACCCAGTCAAGGCTTGTTTGAATGGAAGGTGAAAATCGGAGAGAAGAAAAAAATTACTTGGACAGATCTCAGTTTTTCTCTTTTTATTTCATTCGTTGTCTAACAACAACAATACTCATTGGCAAGAAATTTATTTACACTAACAAATTGAACACAGGTATCATTAGATCATTCAGATAACAAAGGACTGCTGCGATATTTTGTTTTGAACACCTCTGAAAACCAAAGAGTAAGGAATGTCATTTGAAATGGAACAATCTAGAGAAGGACACATTAACCAAGCACAAGAGAACAATTTGGACGTGGCACTATTGTCTCTTCCATGCAAATGATCAGACATCAAAATGTACAAATTAAAGGGTTCAGGTAACATGCTATCCATACTTATTGGACTTAAAATCATTTTCAAACAACTCTTTTCCTTTATTAATACATAAAGAAAGCTGGAAATCAATCAACTTCTTACAGCACAACAGAACTTATTCTCTTTTATTTTTCAGCTGTCCAGTTTTGTCAGTAATGCGTAGCAGGTGTACTAGTGGTTTAACTGCAACACCATTAAAAAATACAAAAGCAGTAGTTAAGACATTAAATAAGATTGAGGAAAACACATACATTTCTTTATATTTAAGGTATTCACTAAGCACTAACTAATCTGCTGTTGTTGGGAGGTGTTATCTAGCTGGAGCGCCTCTCAATTCTCACTTTTTTAGGTAATATAATTCTTTCTGGCTAATTGTTCTTTCATGAATGAATGATCGAATCCTCCCAGAAAACCTGTGTGTATAAATAAAGTAGCTGAAAGAAACAGAAGCACACATCTTCCAACAACACACTCACACTCACAACCAATTTGCATTATTTTTGGCAACAACTGAAATGTCATGATTTACACCAGAAGTAAATAAATGGTCACGTGATGGCACCATTGCCACCAGAGAGTCACTAGTCAGTGACGTAAGCATCACAGCCACTAATTATATTTTAGAAGTGTGAACAAATTCACGAGAACACACACAGTGCAATTTTTAGCCAAGAAAACTGCAGTCCACAGTTGAAAATGTCCAAAGCTGCATAAATTTCTTCTGAGTTCTAACTCAGTAATGTGCAATCTTGATGTCAAAGCATTAATCCAACATTTGAAGAAACTTTACTTACTAAAATACCAAGTATCTAATAAATCAATTTTACCAAAATATATAAACATGTAGAAGGATAAGTGCATTTAGTAGAAATACTTACATTAAAAAAAAAAACTTTTAAAATCTATGAGCCATTCAATGTATACACAACACAAAAAGTGGCAATAAGGCTATGATTACAGCTCAAGGTTCTAACTGACGTTACCAAGTTCCATACACAATGTTTTTTTTTAATGCCATGTGACTGTGGCGAGTGTGTGTATGTGTAAAGTGGGAGCTATACTCACACGTAAATAGTTCTGAACATCTACACAAACGGCATGCACATTATTGAGAAGTTGTGTGTTGTTCTTACTTCTTGTATCTCACTTGCTGTTGAATCCCTTAGTGGTTTGGGGGTTGGGATAGGGCCAAGCATTGGAAATCATGGTTCTTTCTTTCCCTACTCTGAGGATCTGGAAGCAGGTCACAGGCTGCCTTGGTCCATATGTTTGCATATGTGACCCTTCAAGTAACAACAATTCTTTCCACAGACCTGTATAGACACCCTCGCATTCTGTCGACCATAAATAGAAGCCGATGCTTTTACTTTCTGGGGGGAAACTGATTCTGCAGGCTTTTGCTTTCCTCTCCAGCTTTTTAGTTGGGTCTATTCTGTGCTGCTACTTCAAGATACTCAAATGTGTTTGGTCTGGTGTTATTTTTTCCCCAGTGTTTTGGACCAAGATTAAATTTCCCGAGACTTTAAATACCCAAGACAAATGCAAACAAAATCTGCCAAGATATCCAGGCTGGTTTTCAGGAGTGAATCACTGAAGCATGCTCAGATTTCCTATAATACTATTTTCTTTTGAGACTTGACTTCCTCCCAGCCACGTAATAATAAAAATAATTCTAGTAGTAAATCTGGACATTTTCTTTCTGGACCTCATCCTTCAATGATTAGAATTCAGAATAGTGCACAGGTAGATGCCTGAGGTTTCTACCCAACTTAACGCTCTGAAGTTAACTTCTGATGCAGGCAAAAGAAAAATGAGAACGGCATTACATAAACTGTGAGTTGCATTAGGGAGATGGTCCTTAAGAAATCTGTTATAAAACTAAAATCCTGTTATGAAAATGACCGACCCAGCTCATGTAATGCTGTCCAGAGCCTGGCCTGTAAACACGGCCCCTCCCCACAAAGCACAACCTAACCTCCAAAAGTCTTTTGGCCTATCGTTGCAGTCATACTGAGCTCTCTTTTAGGGAATACAAAGTTCATAGTAACCAGATATTTCCTTTTCGTTCATTTTCTGATAATAAAAAACTGCAAAGGTTTTAAGGTTCCTGAAGCAACAATTATGTGTTAAATTGTATGGACACTGAAAACCATTAGCATTAAAAAGTAGGAGCTGGGGAGACATTGGAACTTTCAATTAAGTATCATGCACTATCGTCAATGAAAGAAATAATAGGAAAACAAAATGCTCACAAGAGCTGAGGTCTTTCACTTTGTTTTCATACCCTTAGAGCAACAGTTTACATTTTATCCTTTGTTAGATAATCAAATGAAGTGACTTTTACAATGTCAGCAGTTTTAAGTAGTAATTTAAAATAATTCATTTAGACCTTAAGTTACTACAATTTAACTTCAAAAAATCAAAGTAGTTACAACACAAGCTAAATGATTTGAGCAATAAGAATTTGATTTATAACACTGTCAGCTGGACATTCATCTAACCATTGGAAGTTTACAAATTAAGTTATAAAGAACAATGCTTTTAAGACGTGTAAGAAAATGCAATAATAGTTTATAAATTAGGTGTAGAGACACAGACTTACAGACAGTTCCAATATATACATCCATTTTCAAAAATTACCAAAGTGTAAACATAACTTACGATAATCATCCTTCTATTTCCACCCTTGAAATTAATACAGTGAAACTTCCAGTGTGATCCAGATCAACTTTTTCACAAGGATAAGCAGAAATGGCAAAAATTTACAATAGCAAGCTCTAGTGTTTCCAGGTTTTTACTCATTTAGTCTTTTAGGTTTAGAAAAGATTTGCCAAATTTAATAGTTCATTAATAGTGGCCCCTATTTCTCATGGTATTAATAATAATCAATAGCAGAGCATCAGACATCTCAAAATAGTAATAGTGTATCCAGTATGGCAGTTTCGTTATAATACCGCAAATGAAAATAGAGAGCAAAATACAGTGGTGACTTTGATCACTAGGAAGCTCGGAGCTACTTTATGCTGATGTTTCTGCGGACTGAGTAAATGATCTGTACCTAGTGACAAGGGGTTGAGGCATAACAGACAAGACTCTGGCACCGAAAAGGAAACGGGCCTTCAGCAAAGGAAAGAATTAACAATTTCTGTTTTAGACAATTCCAACTGGATATCTAGATAAATAAAAAGATAAAAATAATAAATAAAACCACAATGTTTAAAATATGAGATGGGGCGTAAGGGCAGGAGTCCCCTTACCTTATCTGTCACCTGCAATGCTCAAAAGCCTTCCCTCAGCCCTGCAGAACACTTCTGACAGGCGGATACAGACAACGTTGGCAACAGACACCCCACGTAATAAAGGAACTAAAATACTCGTCCTGAACATCCGTGGCCTCACGTCTTACTCTGCAACTTGTCCCTTAGAGAGTGGATGACCTCATATTTAGAGCCAATGTAGCAAAGAGAACCAGAAACATAAGCATAAAAGGCAAAACAACGAATAAATGAAAATCATCTCTATCTGAAATACCGCGCGGTGAGTTTATTTTCTCCTCTTCCGGCCTACTCTCTCGCACTTGACTGTGCTGGGGGAAATACTGAAATCCTTAATACTGGCTTTAAAATAATTGTAAGTTCCTCCACTACTAAAGTGGGCTCTATGTACTGCTTTAGACAAATTTTAACCGTAAAGTAGAAATCTCTAAAGTATAGAAGGGAATGGCTTGGAAAAACCGTTAAAAATATCCCCAAGATATAACCGGCAGCTCTCCTTTACAGGAACATTCTTTGTGCCCCCCAAAATTGGTTCTTCAGTTGAATGTTACCCAAATCGAAATTTTTCTCTAACTGGTATTTCTATTGTTTCTTAACAGTACATTTGTTAAAACACTAACCGAGCCCACTTGGGAAATCTTGAGTAGAAAATATGTGACGAGTTCCTGATTGTGTCACAGGCGGGCTGAAGACCAGCCAGAATTTTCCCCAGGAGAGGAAACCTGAAAATGGTGGTTTCCTCAAAAATCAATTTCCTGTTCAATTTGTTGGGGGAAAGAAAGGAACTGTGTTGTGTTTGCCAGTGTTGCTGAAATACTGAACACGCAGCGGTAGCAAAGTAAACAACTATCCCCATACCGTACGGCTGCATTACTGTCTGATTTTTTTCTTCTCTGTTCAGCTATATCAGTGGGATAAATGATATTCTCAGAACCCCAAGGCAATACCCACATCCACACGCTCAAGGCCTTTGCTTTCTTCTCTAGGTAACAAGCAGCTACAATTCTTTTCTCTCTTTCTGATGCCCAGCAAGCAGAACAGCTTGCTTGCCTTCCCCTTAGGACGTCCCCGTGTGGCAGAGCACCCACACTTCCCCAGCAGGGTGGTCTCGCTGTACAAAGAATCGAGGGGAACCCTTCCCACACACCGGAGTGGATTCTGCAGCCCTAGAGGGCTGCAGACCCGACATCTCCCGGCAGGGTGCCTGCTGCCATGCAGCTGTGTGTGATTGCCCAGCTCCAGGATCCCACACTGAAAACGCCCGGTGCTCCATTAACACCACTGAGGCATGTCACACTCCTGTTGGGGAGAGTTCTGCTAGTTCTCCAAGTGACACAACACACCCAACACAACACAAGATGTTGGTAGGTAAGAGAAGAGAGAAACACAACTACTCTGTATCTCTCTGTTTTGTTAATAAACCAAAGGTGGAATGGGATTACTTCAGTAGGTTGAAATGAAGAGTGCATCCTATCACGGAAAATGCAGTCATTCAACACCCTCGATCTGCCTAGGGCAGCATTATCCCTCCGATCAGTTCCTCCTTCGTCTTCCAGAGGAGAGCAGGGTGGGAAGAGGTGGGGGCTTCTCTCTGAGCATCTGCGCCTCTTTGAGGGGTGCATCACTGCTCACCCAGGCCCTCCCTGGCCATCGAGGTCATCTTCTCCGTCTTCTTGAACTTCCTCTGCATCTGCTCGCGTTCCTTCCTCCTCAGCTTCTCTCTCTGTTTTTCCATTTTCTCTTGGGCCTTGCGAGCCTTCTCTAGAGACACCTTCATTTCCTTGAGCTTCTTTTTGACCATAGATCGGTCATGGGATGATGCCACCCCAAGAGCCTAAGAAGGAAACCCACACAAAACTGAATTGGAAAGCCAGTGGTGTTAATATTGCAATATGTTCAGGCTCATAAACTAATTTAAACATAGATCTACACACTGGGGAAGGAGAGTTGTGCTGTATCTGTTCCTCTGTTCTTTGAAGTCCTTCGCAAAGTGCCTCCAAAAGCTCATTAAGTAAATGCTTTCCAAATTGGCAATTAATGGGTGAATGAATGAAAAAAAGGGCACAGTCCCACTTCTCCAACCTTTGGGCTGCAGACATTTATAGGTGAAAGTATTGCTAAACTCATCACTGTTTTCAAAGGGTAGAAGGGGCACCTGCTGCCAGGAAGGGCAAGAAGAATTGAAATGGCTTCTTTTCGGCCAATGTATTCATTTACAATGAGCACCAAAAATTCTTTGGGGTCAGAATGTTCATATCAGCATGATCAGCCATTCTCTCCCTGTAGGCAGACCTATAAAAGCAGTCTGATTATAATGAGGCGGTTGCTCGATGAGCTTGGAATTCAGAATAAGGGGAGTTGGTTATGTACTTTAAATGTTTTGTGACCTTCAGAATCAACAGCGGGATGCATCCATCTCCCCAACAGGGACAGCCTTGTCAATGGAGCCTTCATATTCACAAGCTATTGATTGATCTCTAACCTTTTCAAGACTGTCAGGAGATACTCATCTGCCGATAGGCATAGCAGGGGGTGCTTGGCACTCTCTATAAGTTCCTTCTGCCCCTTCCCACAGGGGAGGTGCCACCTTGCTTTCTGTGAGACATGGACTAGATGAGTGGAAATGAGAGAGCAATGGAGGGGAGGGAAAACACAACTGGCACAGATGTGGGGAAGTACGTTCTGGGGAGAATCTTGTCCCAGTTTTGGAGTACACATATGTAGGGAAGAGTTGGGGTGAAGGAGACATGGATAAGAAAAGGAGGATTCATGGATCTGGGCCTTAACTGTAATGTGATGAAAAAAGTTCATATTGGCCATTAGTAAAACTCATACCACATCAAAAGTAAGAAGCATAGTTAAAACATGGGCCATGTGTTGCTAGTTAGTTGGAAGTGATGAAGTAGATCCCTGGCTCTCTCCTTGGCAACCTACCTTTTGATTTAGAACCCCTGAGGTACTTCCTGAAACATCACCTACTTCTCAAAAATAATTCAACATCCTTTCTGCTGACTTTTGATGAGAATTACCTTTTAGATACACAGAATGCTCTTATCTAATGAAAACAATGCAGGTACTATGAGTAAGACAAATTTTACGTGGTAACCCAATACAGACATAGAATTCTTTACCTTGAGTTTATTTCCATCCAGTTGCAGGAGCAGCTCTCCAGTGATGTTCTGGGCACTGAATCCAGGTACATACTGCTCCAGACCGAGGCTCATGAGCCAGTGAGAAACCTGCTGCACGCTCCACTCTTGGACAGACCGACTCAGATAATGACTGTGTTTGGGAGACTGTCCATCATCAAGGATCTGAGATGGGAATATCACACAGTGTGGTTAAAGGACCAAACAGATAGGAATATTACATGGTGTGGTTAAAGGACCAAATTGCTATGGCTTATATGATACGACCAAAAGGAATTTCTTGACGTATGAGAGCCACAGTTATTTTTAAATGATGAAATGATAAGCTAATGGTTTTAGTTATGTTAAAAGTAGAAGTACTCATCACCTACATGTCTCCAGGTATTTGGAAATTTAAAAATTCCCCTACATAAAGCGGAATTGTTAATGTAGGAAGCTTAAGGAAATACGCTCTAGTGCTGGAAGCTTATACATTCAAACACCCTGGAAATACTATCAGATGTAGAAAAGAAATATTTCCTACATCTCTACATGCAATGCATCACTCTGGATTTACTTACTGATAAGTTATTAGGATATGTAAAAATAAAAATATGTCCTCCCTAGGAGGAGGAGAACATGAAGCCCTATAGCCTTTCTAGGGGAAATTTCATACCATTATTTCATCTGAGTGGCAAGCAAGCCTGCGAGGAAGGCAGAGCAGGTAACATCTATAATCACTTTTAATAGATGAGGAAACTCAGGCTCAGAAAGTCTACACGATCTGTCCAAGATCACGCAGCAAGTAAGTGACAGAGTGCAGCAGTTAGTTCATTCCAAGTTCCTGACACAGTCCACTACAGAATACGCCTTTCAACAGTGCAAAGGGACAGTTTGGTTCCTAGAACCACTCAGCTGAGAGAAGATGAAGGCAATGACAGGTCCCAGAGGGAAGACCAGTGTCACCTCAGTGACCCACGCAGGGAACACAGGACAGGGAATGGGGCAAGCTGAGAGGGATGCAAAGGAGGTGAAAAAGAATGGGCCATGTCAAGGCGATGGTGATGGGGGATAAATTGAGGAACGCTGGAGGTGAAATTTAGACGTCCTCTCTCGACTCAGGAACATCCTTTCAACTGAAGCTACTTAACACAAGGAAACCCTCTACTACGGACGAAAGTGTTCTTGTATTGTTTGAGTTTTAAGTCTTCCGCAAAGAGAGAAAAACTGGTTCAAACAATACCGCCGAAGCCACCACATACAGTCCCCTGATAGCTCACCTCGTCATCTATCATATCCAGGCTCTGAGTGGGGGTGCAACAAAAGAATCGAGAAGAAAAGTGTTATAGAAACAGACGCCACAACATACACAATACACGCTTTTATAAAATTAAAATCTTGCCATGCTTGATGAATATGGGCAGAAGAGTTTATGAGAAAAAGAAAAAAGCTTTGTGAAACAAAAATCATGTTAGAAGGAAATCAATAAGAACAAATATTTAGAGCAAAATTATCATTGTATATAGTGCTTCCTACCCCCCACCCTGCTTTCTGGGGCACTAAGTTGATCAGTAATGTGAGTTCTTGCCTCTCTTGTACGTGTTTATCTGCTGGTGACTCTTAGCAATGCTGATCTTGACCCTGGCTTCTTAACAGTGGTTCTCCCCTTATTTTCTTTCCTTCACAACTGTGCCTCTCTGTCTCAGTGACTCTTAATCAGGGGCTACACACTATTCAGAGGGAATGTTGAAATTCTGGAATGAGGTGACTGTGTGGGACGCAAGGGAGAACGGGAATGGGTAATTTTCAAACTTCCACGTGATTCCTGAGCTGTTCCCCCGTTTCCACCCTCCAGTTTCTCACTACCAAGTGTGGTGTTTACATATAGATGTGAAAGGGGTCCCTGCAGAGTGTAAAGAGACAACGCTTACTAAATCTAAAACTGCGGTCCTGATTCTCTCTGTGCAAAATCTGCCCTGAAAACCTTTTCCCAGGGATAGTTCACGGGTCAAACGTTTGATCTTGAAGTACCTCATCAGATGACAGTGCCAAGGACTGAGAGAGCCCCGGTGTTTTGGGTTCAGCTCCTAAGCCGCTCAGGTCGGCCGAACTGGCGCTGCTGGGACTGAATTCATCATTGAAGGTAAAATTCTGTAAAAATGAACGCAGCTTAGTGTTAAGTGAGTACAGTGAGTGAGACAGGTGTATTCGCGAGCTCTAAAAAGCCTCTTTTTAAACAGTCTCAGAACAAATTCATGTTTGGTTTGGTGACGACCTTCAATGGGGCATGACTGAGAACACGGCCCCTTTTGTGCTTGATGGGGAATTCTGGGCGCTTTCTCCATCCGATGAAAGGATAGGTGTTTTAGACAAATGATTCTTCAATCTCTCTTCAAGGGTACAGAATTCATTATCCTCTGCAACTGCTCAGAGGAGTAATATTAATAAGCCTATCTTCTCTGACCCTAATCGGGATGAGTAACAGTGTAAGAAAAAATACAAGATGGTGTGGAGAGGCTGAGTTATTAGGAACAGATGGCAATTCATATTAGAAAGGTAGCTGGAGCCTCCCGGGAAGGATCGCTTGTGGTTGGCCATGATAAATACTGTGAGAAATGGCAGATCCTCTCCTGGATGTACCCTTCAAGAGGAAGGGTTCTGGGGGAGGTCAGTCTGATGGGACACTAGTAGTTCCATGTTAAACACAACACTTTCATAGCCCCAGCGGGGTGGCACAAACAGACACAGGTTCCCACATAATCCCCTGGGGCTGGGGGGAAGCAGAAGTGTGGGAATGCAACTTCCCCAGAACTTCAACATAATGTCCAGGGGGATGTTCAAATCAAACAACTAACAATGACTACGTAGCTGCACTTGTGAAAACATTTTAAACCAAATCTGGAGTCTCTTCAGTGCAAGATAACAGTATAATTATTGAAGTAACATTTAGATGTCTCAGAGCCAATACCAAAAATGTTTCAAGACCAAAGTCATCTATTGCTGTCAAGACTTCTTCTGCTAGGGATTTTAGAATGGCTGGATTCCTGGGAACTCTAAGCTCCAGGCCAACACCATCTTGTTTCATATTCCACTTCCTCAAGAATTAGACTGTTAGTTTTCCATTAGGTTCCCTTGTATTGGGTTTAGTTTGTTATCAAAAATAAATACCATGACAGAGGCTAGAGAACTCAGTACCAAACAAAGGTCAAGGTTTGCTAAAACCTCAGAGAAGGAGTCTATATAAGAGCAGGTGGAGCTGGGTGGGTGGAACATTTAAGCAGCGGGGCATTTAACACAGGATGTTACCATTTGGTTTTGTCACTGGAGACACAACCTCAAACCACAGCCAAAACCCTTTGAGAGCTGTTGACCTCAAGAAAAAGAATTAAATTGAAGTAACATTAATCACATGTTTCTGTTTGAGAAAGAAAAGTGAGCACAGATGAAAGGAGACCAAACAACGTGTGAAAGTTAGCCACCGCGCGTGTTTCAATACAATGTTAGAGAAGGTTTGCAGCGTCATGCTGGAAATAACTGCAATGCATTTAAAAACAAATGACACCCATGCACATAAATTCTATTTCTGCTAAGGTTAAAGAACTTTGGTGGTAGAGTTACAACAGCCGTTCAATGAGGAAGTCTGATATTAAAAGAAGAAGTAAGGGTCAGCATTGATTTGTTTTAAAGAGTTTCACTTACAGTTTTACTTAGATGTACTGAACACACATTTGGTCCCAAATTTATTTGTTTTCCAGTAAATCATGAAGAGCACGGTGAAATAGTTTTGCAATGTAAATTTCAGGTAGATTACTTGGTAAACAGATCTATCATTCTGTTCTATGATTCAAATGCATCTTTCCCAGCATGGCTTAACTGTCAAACTGAGATTAAATAGCAATATGAGAAGAGACAGGGAAATCAAAGAGTAATGCCCAATCTAGAATAGAGAAGCATTAAAGAAAGTGATGGTTAAATGAGGCTTCCTTTTCCCCACGCTAGAAATACCATGCATTGTTTATTGCAGTGTTATCACACTGGTTTTCTCAGATCCAGACTACACACAAACAAGTTGAGAATGCCTTCCAAGGACTGAAGAGGAGGAGGGGTTTGGGTTTCTCGTTTGCTTTTTTAATCCATTGTGTTTTCTACCTTGGACCCCTTTTTATCTGAAATTAGAGTCTCGGGAGGAGGCTGAAGGGGACTTGTAGGTGAAGGCAGGTTCCTGAAGGAATAGGATCCTTTCCGGCTTTCATTAAACCACGAGAAAGGCATGCAAGGGGAGCGGGTGGAGGCCTGAGCAGCGGAGGGGGGCTTGGGTTTCCAGTTTTCCAGCCTGCCCCGGAAGATCCTGTTTTGTAAAAAGAATGGTACGTTAGACAAAGAAAGAGCAGATGCAAGACATGTTAAACTGAGTTCTGTAAAAAACCTCTCAATACAGTTTGAGAAATTGTTTTACTTAGCAGGGTAAAAATTTTGCCCTTTCGACTATAACACTAATCTTAATAGTGATCTTTTTTCCATCTATATGGAATCTATGACAATGATCAACATTTCTGTATTGCTACTGACATGGCACATTTTTATTGAGTGTTCCTAGTAAGTGTATTTGGATGATTTCTAACCAGGAAGGGCACAGTCTGTTAGGAACTGCTATCAGGTTCGTCATCACAGCACTCCCTTCATCTGGTGACCCATCAGTCCCTGACCATTAGAGACACAGCTCATAACCAGCATTCTTACCTACTTTCCTCTGGACTTATGTTCCCAAGGGTCTGAGACTTTTGAAAATGATATATTTAAATAAGAAAGAGTTCCAGGGTTGATGAGACTTTAAGAAGAACCTTATTGTTTTTTTTTTTGGTTTGTTTTTTTGGACAGGGCTGGGTTTGAACCCATCACCTCCAGCATATGGGGCTGGTACCCTACCCTTTTGAGCCACAGGCACCACCCGAAGAACCTTATTGTTTTTTCAACATAATTTTAGAGTCTTTTCACAGGTCTAACACCCTCATATCCTACTTGGAGGTCAGGATGTACCATCTCCGGACCACATGGCCAGAGGCCTTCTCCCAGCCTCTAGTTTTCACCTGTAAAACTGGATATTTTTATGTATCTCATATGTAGAGCACATGAGCAAAAGTAATTTAAAAACTGCTCAAGGATAAATGTCTATATAGGATGAGTACGTGAACTTAATTTAATTGTCCATCCTCCTCGTACAGTGATAGCTCTGATGGGCATTCCAGAAAGAGTTGCTTTGAAGGGTGGACTAGGCACTGGCTTCAGGGCATAGTTTCCCAAAGGGAATACTTCAGAAGTGACCATAGTGACATTCAGCACTGAGGTATGCAGCACCTCTTCTAGGATGAGTTTGTAAATTTAATTGTCCAACCGCATATGTTGTTTAACATTTAAAGGATTTAGGCTATGTATGGTGGCCCATGACTGTAATCCTAAACACGCTTGGGAGGCTGAGGCAGGAGGATCACTTGAGGTCAGGAGTTCAAGACCAGCCTGAGCAACACTGAGACCCTATTTCTACTATAACTAGAAAAAATTAGATAGGCATGTGCCTATGGGCCCAGCTACTCTCACTTGCACTCAGGAGTTTGAGTTTACAATGAACTATCCTGAGGTCACTGCACTCTAGTTGGGGTGACAAGAGTGAGAAACTTACTCAAAAAAAACAAGAAAAGGATTCAAAGGCATTTATCCTTTCACACATAAGAGAAAAAACATTTTCTCTGAATGCAGGCACTTTCATATTTATAATTATCTTTAAGGTAAGAGAAAAATAATTAAAAGGAACTGGCTAGCCAGGGTGGCTCATGCCTGTAATGGCAGCACTTTGAGAGGCTGAGGTGGGAGGATTGCTTGAGGTTAGGAGTTCAAGGAATCAAAGTGTGAACGAACGGCCAGTGGTTTATGTGCACCTTGGAAGAAGTAGAGTCAGCCCCAATTAGTCCAAATGATATTTAGTGGATTGCTTATTATTTGATAGCTGTTGATATAATGAAGAGATGCCTTTTCAATCACAAGTGCCTGGATGCCATACCCAGGCCACTTCTTTCTGCGTGTCTGCTGTGTTTCTGCCTTCTCACATGCCATTTCAAAGGCAGTATTCTGAAATATTAGATATTGCAAATTTATATAGATAGCGTAACTCCTGTTTATTCTCAGATATTATTGTGAGAATCAAATGGAACAGCAAATGTAAAAACATCTTGCTAACTGTGAAGACACAGATGTACAGGGATTCTGAGAATGATCCCTAAAGAGAACGAAGAAGTCAGTGAAGTTTGGTAAAATATCGAGATCAGCAGGTGGAGCAAGTAAAATTGTGGGTCACACTGAAAATTTCAGAAGATGGGATGATTTCAATAGTGTATTTCTTGAAAAACAAAACAGAATGAAGGATTCTGCAAGGATATTAAAGACCAACCAGAGATACCTCAATCTTCGATTTCATCCTGAAGTCTGAACAACAAAAAAATTTGATTAACAACTATGAGCTCACATGACAGACAAGCAATTAAATTCAAGAAGGAGGGAGGAAAGGAGGCTAAGTTTTCCTAATCAAATGTACCATCATACTAATCCAAAAAATAAAAAAAGAGTTCACTCATCAATAAATCAAATTTACCTTATCACACACACAAAAAATTTGTATCCTTAAGTCCACCTACATACTACCTGGGTGGCGTAATAGCTGAACTGAAGGGAGCCGAGCAGAAGCAGATCTAACTCTTAAGAAGCGCTTTTGATCCCTAGCCCGTGGCTTAGAGTGGTGTTTCCCAAACAAGCCTGGTAAGAATCATCAGGGGTTGTTCATACTCAGGTTATTGCTCCCAGACGTACTGCATTAGGCTCTGGGGAATGGGAGTGAAGAAATCTGCATTTTCACACAGGTCTGAGCTGACTTGAAGTTTTACCACCTATTATTTACCAGTATTATCCTGAATGCAAATATGAGGACTCTGGAGCAGAGCAGATATTTACTCACAGAAAACTGTTGAACTGATTCTCCACACGCCTCTCAGGGTGAAGCAATGAGAATCAGATGTCATTCTACACTGGGTCTACCATGTAGGTGAGGAACTCCAAAAACATGAATCTGGATGGTTACATAGGAGAATGACAGCTGTCCCCCCAGGCCCTCGAGAGAGGAGGGAGCCATCCTCAATGTAAAGGAATTCAACTTGGGAAGGATCTTCGGTTCTTATCCTTTGGAATATAGTGGCATCAGCTGTACAAACCTGGGAATGTCTCCATAGACTGGGGTCTCATCTCCCGGCCCCACTTCTCACCCCCTTCAAATGTAACCACATACCTCTGGGGAGGCAAATCTCTCTAGAGTTCTCACTATCCAGTAATAATTTAACTTCTAAGGCTTGTCTTTTAGCTTAGCTCCCACATCCTAATAAAAATGAAAAGCTCTAACTTTTCTGAACTGAAAAAGAAAGCTCTAACTGCATAGAAACATAAAAATATTTTATCTGTAGTCCCACTCTCTAATAACTCGGCCTGATGATCATTATCCCCCCAGTTATAAATTCTGAATCGGGGCAACTTTTTAAGAGTTCCATTCACAATTCCAACAAAGTATGGTAGTGCTTAAATATATGGACACTGTTTTAAAGTTTATAAATAGACCACAATTAATGGCAGCGTGAAAATCTTCTGCTCCCAAGTGAACTGCCTTTGTCACGTTTCTAAGAATAACCATCTTGACTTTTAAAAAAATAGGGAGAAAATAAGAATATTGTTTCTTAATGTTGTCATTTTATTGCTGTATTTAGAAAGGACTTATGGTAATCCAAATCCTGGCTAGGCAACGTTGGAAAAAAAAACAACTGAAAGTCACATCTAATTAAAATCTTTCACAAAATTCTCTCTGCTGGGATAATATTCAAGACCAATAACTCCATGTGGACTTGTGCATCCAGCACTGAGCACAGGTCTTCGAGTCACTTAGTGGTGAGGGAGGTCATAGAAACTTGGCCTCTGGGGATACCAGAGGCTTTCTTTCCCCGGCTTTCTTTCCCCAGCTTTCCACATCATGATAATATACAGAAGGCAGCAAGAATCAGGTGGAAAGCAGCGGGATCCCCCTTCTGAGAGACACCTACTGTCTCCGCAGTTGCAAACCACCTGACTCTAAGGTGTTTTGAAGAGTATGGCCATGCTCAGGCTGTCTCCTGCCTCCCTCATTTCTTGCTGAATCTGTGACTTTAAAACTCCATGAACTGATATAAGCCTGTGTGCTTCCCAGTATCTTTAAAGAATCCCACAGTGGTATCCTTCCATTTGCTTCAACCTAGAGAATAAAATATTCATCTAAAAAAGAATCATTTTATAACTTTAAAGTTATAGACCTACCAGCTTACCAGATATGCTTTCTAAAATAAATGACATTTTCTCCTGGATAAATTGAACTCTCGGGGCCAAAAGAGCAGAAAAAGAGTTTGGTAGCAGTTATGTTATTTTGACCACTCATATAGTCCATTTTATTTTGTGGAGAAATGTGCTAGAAATAACACAAATTCTTTCTTTCCCTCATTTTTCCCATCCTCCTTTCCTTTCTTCCTTTTTTTTCTTTTTTTAATATTTCAGAATTTTACAGGGTTACATGGTTTTGGTTACATGAGTTGCTTTTAGTACTGTGTGGGTCACAGTTGCAAGTGTGTCCACCACCTCCATGGTGAACATTGTACCTGTCTTCTTTTCTTTTCTCTGTTTTTCTCTTTCTCCTTCCTTCCTTCATCCCCCAAATCAATATTGGCAGAAATGAACTTTTGATGGAACTGAAAATAATTTTCAGTGGACCCAAATAGGTGTTCTATGCTTTATCTTCTTTTTCAGCTGTACTTTAATAGTTACTATCATTTTTGGAAAAACAAGGATCACAAACCACTGCCATATCCTTGACACTTTTATTATTAGAAATTGGGACAAAGAATGTCTTCAAATTCAGTCTGTATAACCCAAAGATGTCACTTTGAGGGTAGCTGTTTCCTGGCATTTAAATGGTTTATGGCTAATAACTCTGTAGAGCAACTAACTTGTTTGCATACATCTTGAAATCAGTTTTTCCTGTGGCTAGCACCCCAAAATCAAATTGCTCAGCTAAATACTCCATGGTGACTTTTGTTGTTGTTTTAACTTTGAATATAGGTATGTGACATACTCAGAATCTAATTGGATGTCATTGAAATACCATTTAGAGTTTAGAAAGTGCCAGAAGACATAACATATAAAAAGAATATAAAGAATGTTAATTGGAGAAAGCCAGCTACAACCAGAGGAAGAGCTGCAGACTTCTATTCATCTAAATCAAAGGAAATAATTCTGTAAGATTCTAACATCCACCAAGGAGTCTAAGGTTGACCAGCCAGCCCCATCAAAAGGGCTTTTGGAGACTCTAATGGATAACAGGCACGAGAAACCTGTGTCCATGTGCAGCTTGGGGCCAACCAACCAGGATATATATCTTGCTCCTAGATCATGAGTCCTGAATTTCTGATCAATAACCAACAGTCCATCTGAGATGGTCATTGTAGCGTGTTCAACCTTAACTCACTTGAGATGGTGGAACTTTTCCCTTAATGAGTCTTCCCCATTCTGGGATTATTTAAAATGAAATAGCACAAGGCTCATGTAAATAAAGACCAAGCCATTAAAATATAAATGTTAAGTTCAGGAATGACAAATATGTTGCTTAGGTACTTAGGAACATTTTTACTATTAGAAATCTGAGCGAGAAATCTGTCCACTGATTCTATCCTCATGTTAATGATCTAAACTCATTTTAATTTGCATTTTAATGTACAAAATAAGTTAATCACACTGATGATTATATTGGGAAGTTTATAGAGTCACTACAGTTACAGCATTAACTTCTTAGATTTTCAAGAGTTGTTTTAAGTATGGAAAAGTATTTTCTTGCTAAGAATATAACTTTGCCAGGTATTAGGCATTTGAAGTACAGTACTTAAAAAGAAAACTGAATATTGAATTGACAAGTGCAGTTGAAAAGGGATAGACAGTTATAACAGAGTAAGTCTGCACCACTAAAGCTAAGCTGACATTGTTCAAAGGTCTCTAAGAAAGTGACTGCTTTCACTGGCCCAGGCTCATGCAGAGGGGAGATGTTTTCTACTCCCTTACATGTGCTCATCTCTACCCTCAACCCCTTTATGAGGGTGTGTTTCCACCTGGCTCAGATGACTGTTAAGCAGGGGCTCTGCCCTTACTCAGCAACAGGGCGGGGCTGCCCTCCAGGGATTTGACACAGGATATAATTTCAAAATCACTGTCATACCATGATTTATCTAAAGCCTCTTTGAGAAAAATATCATCCTATGAAAAACTGCCTGAAGCATAATCCATATAGTCCTTTCATTCTTCAAAATGTAATAAAAGTCATCTTTGGATGAACAGGACTGCCAGCAAAACACGCATGGAGAGAATACTTTGCTTTATATCCCTCCCCATTAGACCTGCTTTACATATAAATACTATGTAGTAACTACAACCATTTTTATCTATGGAGAACTTTAAATATACTTGAATGTGATGGCCTAAATCCTCCCCACAACCTTAAAAGGCAAATGTTTCCATTTTATAGATGAGAAAACTGAAGCACAAAGAGGTTAAGTGATTTGCCCAGGGTGGTAAGTGGTAGAGCCGGGATTTGAACTTGGGCTTTTAACCACTTTGACACTGTGCTCTTGGCTTTCACTGAAAGGGCACTGTTATACTTAGTATGAAGGTATTATTAATGATGTTTCAAGTACCAACTTTACTTACTTTTTTGCTTTATCTCATTTTTCCCTGTTCAATTTACAGGGAAATTATATTGTTGTAGGACATGTACTTTTGTATATAGACGATTATTTTTGAAAAAAGAGTGCATATAATAAACTACAAATGAATACTTGTTAATGTACAGACCAAGTGAATGAGTTAGAAATTAAAGGAGGATCTGTTTTTCACAGAATGATACAGATCAACACTATCTGAAATAATGACATGAACCACCATGTACGTTTAAATTTCCCAGTAGCCACATGAAAAAAGAGGTGAAACTAAGTTCAATAATGTATCTTATTTACCCTCCAAATGCAAATTATTTTTAACATGTAATCAATATTATGAAATTATTAATAGGATAGTTCACATTCCTTTTTTGCAGTTTTTGGCCGGAGCAGCTGGGTTTGAACCCACCACCTCCGGCATATGGGGCCAGTGCCCTACTCCTCTGAGCCACAGGTGCCATCCCACATTCCTTTTTTTTTTTTTAAATACTACGTCTTTGAATCTAGCGTGCATTTTCTCCTACACTTATCTCAGTATGGACTAGAACATTTCAAGTGCTCAAAAGTCGTATCTGACCAGAGGCTACTGTATAGGACAGTACACATGGAGATGAACAGAGAGTTAGAGACCATAGAGTTTTCGTCCAATCCACTTATTTTTGGATAGGAAAACAAGGTCCCAGAAAGTCAGAGGCTTGCCTATGGGAGACTCAGGACTAGTACCCTGAATTCCAACTCAGTATTCTTTCCACTGGTCACACTTTCAAGGTGAATTCATCACTTCCCATCACTTTCCCAGCAGACCACCATCTGAGATACACCATGTGCTCACAGGAATTTCCATTCAGTGACTAGAGTCACTGGGAGCTTCTCTACAGAGCTCCAAAGTAGGTACCCCACGGACACCAATGGCTACTTACTCTAGAATCGAGAAGAGTATTTTATTTCCCCCTCCCCTTTGGTATATATTTTAAGGAATGAAAAAGGTCTGACAATTAAATGTTGCTGGCTTTTGTTATCTGTGAGGCTGCCTATTTACATCAGAGTGTTCACTGAACATTTGAAAAGGGATAGAGTCAAATCCTATTTCTTTGATTGGGTTTATTTACTCATTATTATTAAGTTCATCTATCTTCTCTACTTGTCTCACATTGATCAGGAATCTGAGTCATTATGTGTCCACAAGGGACACAACAGAGTAAACTCTTTACTTTGTGGAGAGAAAAAAAAAACTAAAACCCAGGCCAAACTCAGCAAAAGTCTTGCCTCTTTAAAAATTAACAGCCACAGGTTATCACTGACTGATGATCTCATCAGATTTTTAACAGCCTAATAAGAATGGGATGAGAAGTCCAAAAGATAAGGTTACTAACTTAAATTCATGAATCCTTCCCTCCTTTTTCAGAGAAAGCCTCACTAGGTGGTGAGTTTATTCCTGGTTCTTCTCCACAATTGCAGTGTGACCCTGTCGCTGATGGCATTTACAGCTCACGTACCAGCAGGGGTCCACAAAACCCACGCAAGTGCACTAAGATTCCACCAGGTAGGAATTTTCTTCTCCCTGGAACATGTCTTACAGGGTTCTGGGCCCATTATCAATCCATATAAGAGCACAGAGGTTGCCATCAGAATTTTTTTCTTTTTTAGTGTTAACCAATTACTGTGATAGATCAAACATTATATTTTTTGCAATAGCAAATATCTTTCTTCTCCCTTACTCTTCTGCTTTTTCAATTACATGAATTCTTTTCCATCCTCCCCAAATTCCACTGTAATTATAAATAATCATAAAATTATGATTAAACTGAAAACTATTTTGTAGCATTGATATATGTGGAATAATCTGTGACCATGGAAACAGGGAGAGTCCAGGGTTAATGTTCTAAAAATAGAGAGATGGTGGCTCAGGTCTATAATCATAGCACTTTGGGAGGCCAAGGAGGGAGGATTGCTTGAGGCCAGGAGGTCGTGACCAGCCTGGGCAATATAGCAAAATCTCATCTCTACAGGCAACAAACAATAAATTAGCCAGGCATGGTGACACATACCTGGTGTTTCAACTCAGGGGGCTGAGGCAGGAGAATCGTTTGAGTCTAGGAATTTGAGATTGCAGCGAGCTATAATAAAGCCACTGTATACCAGTCCAGATGACAGAGCAAGACCCTCTATTCAAGGGAAAAATTTTAAAAAGCGGGATGGCGAGGCAGCCAAGCTAGACGCCTGGCTGTGGGGGCAGAAGCTGGCCCTGCCTTTGGTAAGGCACTGTGCTGATGACTATCTGCGCTTGACTCTCTGTGGTTTTGCCTGCATTAGGTGAGCACTCACCAACACAATCAAGATTTGCTTGATTCTCACCCACAATTTATATGAGAAGGTGATGATCTCTGGGGACTATGATGAAATGTTCAATTCACCATTTTGCCCTCTAGCATCCCTGTTAGCTGGTGCCTCAAAGGTGAGAGGCACTGCTGCCTCTGAAGCCCAGAAACCAAAGGAAGGACGACGTCCTTGCTGGTAGGTCTGAGATTCTCTCCCGTCGTATATTTATGCATCTCTCTTCCTTAAACGGTTTTATCATTTTTTTTCCTGAGTATGTTTGATAGTTTTATGTTCTTAATTTGAAGGCACAAAGTAGACTGTTTTTCCTCACTCTAAAAATCATACACAGTTACACTGCTTCTAAGCTGCAGATGGCCTCAGATTTATCTTTGTTTTTCCAGAGGTGACTGTCCTCAATAACATTTGTTGTCCCTTTCTCCACTGTCAAGTATGAGGAAGCCCAGACTAACACAAATAATTAATTTGGCAATTCTCTCTCTTCATCTGCCACCCCATTCTCCTGTGATCCCAGGGAGAAGGTACATTTCTCAACTAGGTGTATGTACAAAGAGAGAAAAAGAAAAGGAAACAGCAGGTGACAACCAATGAGGAAGATAAGAGATCCTCAAGTGATTTTAAGAGTCTTTTATTTTTAGCAATTTTTTTTCTGTTTCTTAGTCTATGCTATTGAGATGATTCCCAAATTTCATTAAAAAAAAAATCATTAGATGCATAAGTAACTGGAGGTAGCGTGGTGTGCTGGAAAGACGTCTACACGGGAGGCACAAGCCCCAGCTTGACATTAATTGCCTCCTGCGTGACCCTGGGCAACTCAATTAAATTCTATGAAGGAGAACTTATTTATCAATAAAGTTTGGTGCTATTATCTGCCCTCTTGATAATAGTGTAAGGATCAAATGAAGCAATAAAACTACTTTGTAACTTGCAAATAGTTATGATAATAATAATGATAGCAGCAATCTGTTATCTTTGTTATTTTTTTAATACCTCCTATGTGCCAGGTACCATTTTAAAACTTTATATGAAAATTCATTTAATCCTTACACTATCTTTAAGGGGTAGGTACCATTATGACCCTCATTTTGCATGAGAAAATGGAGGCACAGAGAGTAACTGACTTGTCCAAGATTTAAAAGGAAAACATGGAGAGCTGTGATTCAAACCCAAGCAGTTGGACTTTGAAGCTTTATGCTGTACTCCCTCCCTCTACAAACCTAAGTTTAAAATTATGTGGTCTCAGAATAAAGTTGGGAAAACTTGACGTGTTGTTTGTTCAATGCTCACTTCTCCATAGAAAAGTAGCCTTTACTGGGCAGGAAGCACAGCTGATAGTGTCTGCAAAATCAATTAAATAGCCCAGTCCAGCAAGAGATGGTGGCCATTCTAACATGCATATGAACAGGACAGTCTTGAATGCCAACAAGGTACTTATACGAAAAATTACTCTTTTAAAATTTAACAAAAAGAGAAGGCACTAATATTGTGGGTAGCTGGGCAAAAAATCTGAAATGGGTCTAAAGTAAGACATAGATCTATTTATTCCGTATTCAGACAAACATTTCTTGAAATTATTCATGTGATCATAATTCTGCAATGAAGAACCAATGGATATGCCCAAGGTCAGACAGATACAGGCTATAGCTAGAGTAAAACAAATATAAACAGATGGCGCAATTTTTCTTTTACCTCCACTCTAGGCATATGACTTCGGCTCAAAAATACTGAGCACTGATTTTGGTTAACAATGGTAAAAGGGGGCAGAAAGTTTAAGTACAGAAATAAATTTGTGTTCTTAATCACCTACTCATACCTGCTACCTGCAGAAAACCTACTGCCTTCTTTTTCTTTTTCCTTCCATTTCTTTCCCTTGTTGGAATTCCTTCGCAAAGGAGCCCTATAATGACAGCACACAGTCAGAAAGGGGGAAGCTGAAATTGTCTGATAATCTTCCGTTTACAGAGGGCCTGATTTTTACATCATGAAGAGCTTACCCCAGATCCACAAACTTCCGCTTAATTTTTCCTCCGTGCACCACCAATGAACCGGATGCCCTTAATGATTTGGGACCTTTGGCACCATCTAGGATGTATACATTTATGAAAGAGATCAGTTATTATTATTTTTAAAGCCATGAATCAAAACTCAGTGCATCTCTGAATCTAAGGAGTTTGTCTAAATTCTTAACTGTTAAAAAAAAAAAAAAAACAGATGCCTTTTTATAAGTATAACACAGCTACTCTGAGGAACACTCAGTTAAGCAGGAGAGGTCCTGCTGGACAGAAAAGGCCTGACACTCACCACAAAGAGTTTTAGCTTCAAACACATTGAAATGAACAAGCTAAGCAAGAATAAACACTACCAAATTCCCCCGGCATTCAAAGCAGGGGCCAAAGTGACTTTCTTTTTGTTCCCTTTCTGCTCCTGACTCTTGGCCTGGGCTCTGTCCTCCGCACCTCTCGCCTTTGGCACTGGGAACCCACTCCACTTCCCCTGTATCTCTGAAGCCCAGTACAGATGCCGCCCCTGAGAGTCACG
This sequence comes from Galagoides demidoff, assembly GCA_963574575.1. Taxonomy (NCBI): domain Eukaryota; kingdom Metazoa; phylum Chordata; class Mammalia; order Primates; family Galagidae; genus Galagoides; species Galagoides demidoff. The sequence goes on along the minus strand of CAUYQV010170681.1, from coordinate 47,067 downwards.
GAGACTAAGGGGGAGAGGGAGAGTCAGGGTCTTCCCCTCTCATCTCTCCCTTGCTCATGGCCTGTAGCCAGCCCAGGGCCAAGGGCGAGCAAGACACAGAGGAGACTTCTTAAGCAGGAGCGAGCTCAGCTATGCCACATTAGTATCTATGAAAGGGCCTTCTTAATAGCTGGGTCAGAGCACAACTTGGCTGGCCTGCTGTGCTGTGGAAGATGCCAAACTCTCCTCAGCGTTTGGAGCTGACTGAGCTTTGCCTCTCTGAGTTTTGCTGGCACTCAAGGAGAGCAGCTGCTGGGGCAAGGGGACCCCCCAAACGATGCCAAAAGACGATCAGAAGAGAGGCTTTGCAAGTGCAGCTCAATGTCAGTGTGGGGAGGAGATCCCACCCCTGGTGGATAACTCCAGCAGTGCTACCTAAACTGTTCGGCAAAGGATACTATTCACTGTCTCAGTCTAGCCAATTATCTGAAATGATTAACAAATGGCGTTTTTAAATGTGATGTGTTTTTATGTGTGAAACTGGTGTGTGTTTTTCTACCTCTTATCTTTTAATTTTTTTTTTAATTTCTAAGAACTTTCTAGCATAGACTTTGCAGAGAACAGTCCTAAGAAAATGTTCAATTAGCCTTACAAGTTATTTTGTTTACCTCAGAAGAAATTTCTAAACACCCATTGACATCCATCCTTAAAAATCTGTGCACACACAGTTCTGGTTTAGGAGTCTAGGTTCCAAGTTCTAAAGCAGCACAGGACACTGACAAACACTCCCAGGATTTTTAACAACGAGCTTTTCATAGTTCTAGTTAATGCTACTCAGATTGCAATAATCAATTCCTTGAAATGTAGGTAATGAAATACAAGAGTAAAAAATATAACTATATCAAAATCCACTTTAAGGCTCAAATATATTTTATGGATGTTTGCATCATTACTCTCTGGGTTATTATATTAAATTGCCAGAGATCTGACATAATCATGTAGGAAAAAAATCCATAGACAGGGCATAAATACTGTCCAAGGTGATTTTGCTAATGGGCATTTAAAAAAAAAAAGTAGAATTTCAATTTTCTTAAGAGAAGGTGAAGAAAAGAAAGTGCTGGGCTCTTCCAGATCAATCCTGAAGCAACTCTTAATGGCTAGGACTGTGTAGTGTTAAAAGAAGAAAAGAAGACACCTAATTATTTTCTGAATTAGAGGTGGCTGAGAGATGTTATAATGTGTGGTGAGGAGACCAGCTGAGACAATGTACATGGAAACACTCTATAACCTATTAATGTTGCAGGTTATTTGGACATTTTGAGACTAAAAGCCTGATTCTGCCCATCACAGAGGCTGCTGCTAGGCAACCTCATAGCATTATCTTGCACATTTGCCAAAGTGTGTTCCAAGGAACACTGAGATGTGTACTTCCACAAGACTAAGAGGTAAGAATACGGAATAATGAACTCACTCATTTAAAATCAACCAAATCCATCTTTAATGCACATCATAACTCCTAACGTGCTAAATACCAACATTGGACTGGTGTAATTTCAGGAAAAAAAAAAAGAAACACACAATTTTTTGTATTTATTTAGCTTTATATAAGACTCCCATTAGACTTTTTGAAATCTTTCAAATACTGCCTTTGTGACCAGTTAGAAGTCTGAGCCCCCAGACTGGGTGCTTTAAGCTTCAACAGCCTGGTTTTCCTCTTCAAAGGTAATAAATGAGCTCCTGATAGCCAATTCCTAAGGAGACGCCTCATCTCACTGGAATAAGACATTTGACTATCTCTTCCTTTATGATGGGGACTCCCAAATCTATCTCTCACCCCTGACTTCTTTCCTGAGCCCATGACCTCCCAAAAAATGAGTTAATCATATTTTCCCCCATAACGTTTTCTGATTTTCTATTTCTGCTAATGACAAGACCATATGTTCTGAGGCTCGAAAGCCCATGATGTAAATTTAACTCACTTTCTCCCCCCTATTATCTAGTCCATGTAACGTGTCAAGGGTTCTTGTATCATTCTTTCCTGTCATTCTCTATCGCTCCTTCTAGAGGCAATCACCTTTCAGTGAGTGTCTCCTAACTCAGCTTCACCAAACCTAGTATTATTTCCTTTTTATTCCTCTGCTCAAGTGTCTTGGTAAGTTTCTGAGATATTTAAATTCTGGAGCTGTAGACTTAACCTACCCACTCCCTTTTGTGTGTGACCACTCCACCCTGCATAAACAGACTCCTTCAGCCAGGGTGGGATCCCCCATTCTTTTAAGTTCATATTATGTGTGCCTATCTCTGTTCATGCCACCATTCCACCTCATAGGCATTCTTTATCTATATGTCTTTTCTCTCCTAAGCAATGACAGAATCTTATTATATTTATACATACAAAGGCCCAATATGCTACATATTAGTAAGAAATAGGGCTGAGTATAGTGGCTCCTGCCTAAAACTCAGCACTTTGGGAGGCTGAGGCAGGAGAATCACTTGAGCCCTGGGAGTTCAAGACCAGACTGGGCAACATAGAAAATCTTGTCTCTACAAAAAGTAAAAAAAATAGCAGGGCATGGTGGTGCATGCCTGTAGTCCCAGCTACTCAGAAGGCTGAGGTGGGAGGATCACATTGGCCCGGGAGTTGGAGGCTGCATTTAGATGTATGTCACAGTGAGACTGAAGGAATGAAGGAGGGATAGAGGTAGGGAGGGAAGGAAAGAAGAAAAGAAAAAAATTAACACAAAGAAAAAAAGAAAAGAAATGCTGTAAAGCTTTTTAAAAGCTGGATTCTATTTACTATGACATGAATTCAGTGAATATTTTTGAGGGTATATTCTGTGTCAGGCAATGTGTTAATAAACATATGTAATCTTAGGGTAATAATCTGTAGTAATTGTGAGTAGAAAACTGATAGTGCTTAATTTACTCTACTTAAACTTAACTGAAAAAAGGCCTGGCGCTATGTAACTAGAAACCAAAATCTTAGTATTACACTGCTCACTAACAGGAAAGAGAAAAATATTGTCATGCTTTTTACTGTCATATAACCTGTTTTACAAACCTCAGGAAACAAGATCTTTTCCTTCTAATTTAACTCATGTTGAGTGAGGGGCTCATCATTTAGCCAGTTTCGGTGGGACTCCTTCTAGCCCAATTTTCACTGAGTTCTTGCAAACACAAGAAAAAATGTCGACTTGTAAATAGTGCTATTGACACCATTTAGAAAATCCCTAACTCCAGTTACAGTAACCAGAGTACTATCCCCAAGCTTGCAATCAATTACAGCTGTAACTTAATCAGCTTTGTAGTAACTCGATAGACCCAAAGTCATGGCATATTACTTTTGGGCTGACGGCCAAACATGCTAACCGACTACACCACAGAGACAAGTGAAGTCAGTATATTACTTTTACAAAGTTCCCCCAAAATGGAACCAATGACTAAGCCACTTTTAGCGTTTATCCAGTAATGCTGAGTGGGAGAAAATACACTTTCAGACTAGGGGTCCGGAAGCTCTGCCTATAAATGGGGCCAGAGAGTGAAGATTTTAGGCTTGTGAGATACCCAGTCAGTCAGAACTACGCTGCCAGCACAGCATGAACGTAGACAGGGGGTGACTGAAAGAGTGTCTTCCGCGTTCCAGGAAGACTTCATTTATAAAAACAAATGGAGCCTGAATTCCACTGATGGCCCCTCTTCCAGAAGACCTGCACTGGTTATGTGCAGAGACCAACTAAGTAATTCATCCAAGAACATTATTGAGCACCAACTACATGCCATGGTCTCTGTAAGGGACCGAGAACACAAAGAGTAATAAAATAAATGAGAAAAATTTGGCTCACAATTGGCAATGAGATCACTTATTATATACAAAACATCAGGGGCAGAAGATTGGGAAAAAGTCTATGGAATCAGAAAAAAGGAGAGTAATTCACTCTGCCTGGGGATGGGGTGGGTGTGCCTAAGGACTCACTACTAAAGGAGGTCAGATGGACGCTGGGCTTTGAAGAAGGGTTAGGATGTTTCTGGAGTGGAGGGTTAGGTGAGAGTATAAACATGGGGTCAGGTTTGGACTTGTATCAGTAAAACTCATCTAGTTCCTTTATTGATGAGCCAATTTAGTCGTAAGAAGTACATATCTGAACACATCTAGCCACAGGTTAGCCACACCTAAGCTCTCTTGAGCCAAGGTCTGAAGACTGGATTCGTCTTAAATAGCAAGAACCTCCAGGGCTTTACCGAACATTCACTGAGAGTAATGGAGGTAGATCCCACTCTGTTAATCTCTATTGTATCAGCCTCTACAATGATACAAGGAGAGCATCGGAGCTCCTTGAAGTTTGAATAACACTGAGGTCCATTTATTAGGGACTTGGTGGGAGGAGAGAGGGACACGAGAGAGCTGTGGCAGCAGTGCTGGCACAGAGAGACAGACGATTCCCAAACCTAACCGAAGGAGCATTTTCTGCACATACATCCAGTTACCTTTATTTTAACTTTAGGCTTACTGAGCAACTTTCTAATTTATGAGCCTACCCACCAGAAAACAGAGAATGGAACCTCTGAAAAATGCTAATTATTATGTCATCTGTACTTCCTGAAGTAAATCAGAAAGTTTATCTTCTGGTTTCAAAATCAGTGTTTTCTAAGTTTGAACAGCATGAATCGGTCACTCAGAGCTCGACTAAATCTGTGTATGTTATTGAGTTTCCGGATTTAGAAGACTGAGGACCAGACCCGTAACCCCGCCTGGCACTGTCTGGTCACCCTTACTGACTGAGTCAGTGAGCTGAGGCGCCTTCTGCTCCGACATCTGTCAAAGTGCAACAGAGCCTGAGTGTGGCAAGTGCAAGAAAGTGTAGGGGCTTCCCAGTTGTTGATGGCGGTAGTTGGGGTGTCAGAGAGGCAAGATCAGTCACAAACAAGCAAGACTTGGGAGAGAGAGGAAGGAGGGAAGGAGGACATGAATGACTAAGGAGTGGGGTAGGGGGTGGAGAAGGAGACGCAGTGGCAGGGGTAGATGGTGGCAGACAGAAGGACTCTAGTATGAAAACTCCTTGAGGGAAAGAATGGAATCTTGTTTATCATTACATATATTCATTCAGCTTTTAGTACAACACCTGATATATGGTAGGTGCTTAATAACTATTTGTTGAATGAATACATGAATGAACGGATTAATGCCAAATGCACAGGAAAGGAAACAGGCTTCAGCACTGCTTTTCCCTGGTCACAGTTAATACCAACCATGGTTATCACACAGTCACTGTTGTTCATAAGGTCAGTACTTTACAAAACGTCCATTAGCTGCTTCTGCCCTTTCACCCAGGAGCAAGATCAGCCTGGGAAAACTGGAAAACCCAAGTACTTGGTCTCTGGAGAAGAAACCACTCACTCTTCTCTTGTAGTCGGGCGACTGCCACCAGGAGCTTAATCCTAAAGAAGTCACGGTAACGAATAAGGGAGACACCGGGGTCTCCCCGTGAAATTCTCACATTTGACTGTGACATTACCGCTTAAGGACTGCAAAGCACAGTTCATATCATGTATTTACACCTCTCCAGCCTGAAAGGAAACATCTGCTAATGTCAAAGGTTGATAAATAAATTAGAAGTAAATAGCGGAGAGAAATAATCTAGGCAAGGTTTCGCCACTTTGGGTCACACTTCATGCGCAAGTGATCTATTCCCTGACTATAGTATAATTTCTTCAGATAGCTAGCTATGTCTGATACGTTCAAACAGTAGAATATAAAGTATTAACCTATAGCTCCAAAGTATATGTTTCTGTTGTTTTGCCCTCTTGCAGACTGACGTCTATACACTTTTTTTTTTTTTTGAGACAGAGTTTCACTCTGTTGCGCAGGCTAGGGTGTAGAAGCATTATCACAGCTCACTGCAACTTCAGTTTGCTCCCAGGCTTAAGCAATCCTCCTGCCTAAGCCTCCTAAGTAGCTGGGACTACAGGTGTGCCCCACCACATCTGGCTAGTTTTCCTGTTTTTTTTTTTTTTTGTAGAAATGGGGTCTTCTTGTTGCTCAGGCTGGTTATGAACTCCTGATCTCAGGCTATCCTCCCACCTCAGCCTCCCAGAGTGCTAGGATTATAGCTATGGCCAAAACACACTTTGTTTTTAAGAGATGATAGAGGACTAGCCACAAGTATATTTTCATGAAATTACCATTTTAACCCACAGTTTAGATTAATTAATAAAAAAAAATCGAGGCCTTTAATTGTTTTGACAGAAGGACAAAATCACAGTCAAGCTATTCACCAACCTGACTGCAACCTCTGATGAATTAACAGCCCTGACATACATTCTCTTGCCTCCACTGGTATTTCATATTTCATACTTCCTAAAGTCCTCAATTTTTAGGTCAGAACTGCTTCTAGAGAAGCTGTGCTTAGCACCAGTCTGTGGAAGGTAATTCTAGCAGTTGCGAGCTCAGGAAAGGAAACCAAGGAGAAAACATCAAGAATAAAGTAAGGATGCTTCCAAGAGTGACAAAATAGTGTGTCAAGTGTACCTCTATGCTCACAAGGCATGTGGAGGAATATGACAATGTCTGATCTGGCAGAGATAAATAAGCATGGGGTTTTCAAAAGTGTCATGATATACACCCCTATCTCTAGTTAGGGAGTCAGTCCTACACAACTGTATCTCCAGTGAGGTAGTCTGTCCTACACAACTGTATCTCCAGTGAGGAAGTCAGTCCTACATCACTGCTGCCACTGGCTGATGGAGTTTTTCAAATTCTCATTTGCAGATTCTGGCAAGCTGCCACACGTGCAATTTGTTGTCTAATTTAAATGATCATTACTGTGATCATTAGTGAGGTTGATCATCTTTTCATATCTTATAAGTCATGTAAATTTTCTCCTTAATGAATCAACAATTTACTTCCTTTGCTCATTTCTTGCTTTTTAAAAAGAATAAATTCTTTGGAGCTACGTGCATATTAGAAAGAAAGTCTATCCATTAACTTTGTATATGGAATCTTTTTTATGTTTGTTGACTACTGAAATCTAGAATATTTATAAAATAGGTGTAAAAACACACCACCACCACCCCCCCACCGCTGCTGCTCTTCTCTGCTCTTTTCTGAATCTCCTCTCAAGTAAATGTCTTTGTCATTCCCAATTGTAACCTTGAAATTTTGTTTACATCTCTAGATAATCTGCTAGTTTTGTTTAATTCTATAAAATACAATTTTATGTAGTCTTCTGATATTGGCTTTATCTTCTCAATGTCTTTAGTTCCAGAGATTTCACACCTGTTGTTATGTTTTAGTGTAGTTGATAAATTTTTCCTGCTACACACATTCATCATATGAACCTCCTGTAATTCATTTATCCATCCTATTGGTTTTGCTATTATACAGCAGGGCTTTGGTGAAGACTCTTGTGATTCTCAGTAGGAATGTGCAGGCTTTCTCTGGGCTGTATGTACAAGGGAAGACTTGGTGCCATTTACATTTGTATATATTGCCAGATGATGTCCATAGATAGCATTATATGTGAAACATAGTTGTAAAATAATATTAGTAGAATTCCATTAAAAAATCCTGATGTATAAAAACAAAACACAAACACCAGGAGTATGCACGCGTGCATGTGTGTACATTTAACTTTCCATGTGAAAGATAATCAAATCTATGTGGTTACTTTAAAGGAATACAAGCATGGAGGGAGAATGGCATATATCTTTATCCTTTATATATTCCTGCATTGATTAACTTGCCTAGCCAAGAATTTACTACTTCTATAAATTAAAACATCTAATTAAAAAGACAAAAGTCTATTGACACTGCTATGAAATGCTGATATGATTCTAGGAGCCTAAGTTAAAATTTAGTTGACTAACTTCCTTGTATTATCTTCCTTATTATTAACTAAGTTCCTTGTATACTCTAATTTAGTTCACTAACTTCCTTGTATTATCTTCATCATAACTTTTTTCCTATCACATTCTTGACAATATAAATCATTACTATAAAAATTCCTTCTAAATAAAAACCAATTAATGGGTTAAGATCTTTATCACTTTGATCTTCATTTTTTTTTTCTCTACATGACTCCATTAGTCATACAGTTAACTCTGGCCTGCTATTCTATGAAATCTCTAGAAGGTTTCCCCCAAATAGTGTTCTTCAGTAATAAACTTTTAGAGAGAATAATAAACTTGGAGAGAATAAGAGATACTATACCAGGCAGAAAAAGATTAAAATAAAATATATGAAGGGATTGTTTGGTTTATCTCATAATATAGAAGGATTAGCTGTGAGAAGACAAAGGCCTTATGATTATGAGAAAATTTATATTATGTAAGTCAAGGTGTCCGTGAAGTCAGAAAAAGCAAAAACCAAACAACAAAATTGACAATACCTTTTTCTTGTATTATTTTCGTGGTGGTGGCTTGATGGTAGCAAGGAGATTCTTCCATGTCATCATCAGATTTTGAAGGAAAAAGGAATGAAGTATCTCCCCAAACAGAGGAGTAAGTCTCCCTTTCTGGGTACAGTGGTCCTTCTTCAAACTCAGCTATGTGATCAGATGAGAAGGGCACATTGCTAGCCACTGGGGTGAGGGGTGGAACACCAGAATCTGATTCGGAAGAAGAAGTTCTCAAACCCTTGGGTAGAAGTGATTTGGTAATATGCATGTGGTTATGGAAACTGTTTGAAGGCTGTTGGTATAAGAGATTATAAAGGAGGTTATGCCAGAATATCAGCTCTATGCAATACTTACTTTGAAATAAGAATGACCTGTTCTTTAGCGTATCCCCATGAAAACCAGTTTTTGTTTTTTGGTTTACAGATGAGAATCCGTAGTTCACAACTTGCTATGTTAACATTGTCACTAACACAGATACCTAAGACCTACAGAAACAATTACTTGCACAGTCTTTATTTCCCCTAAGTAAAACCTATAGCCAAATATCAAAAGTACCATCACAAAATATGACAGTATGCATAATGCTCTTGATTAATTCATGGAATGAGTAGAAAAAAGATTCTGGATTACAATATAAAGAATTCAAGAAACAAAGAAGTGGACTATTCCAGCTGTTTCCAACTAGGGCATAGACTCTGGTTGCAGAAAAAATCATTCTCTTCAGTAAGCTGTAGGAACAATGATACAAACCAACACGAGGCAGAAAACAGTCAAGTGTGCTCACCTTTCGCTCTAGACTGTCCTCCCCGTCTGTTGAACTGACACTATCATAGAGCCTGGTCCTAGTGGGCCTCTGGCGTCTGCTCTTCACGGAGAGCTGGGCTCGGGTTTTCAGTGCTTTTGAATCCAGGCGCTCTGTCTCCGGGACAGCTTCATTCAAGTCTAACAAAAGAATATTGCAAAATTGTCAGTGAGAGAAACCTCAAGAGAGGATTGACAAAAGACTACTGACTCTGATAAAATCTTGAGGTTATCCGTAACACCAGGAAAGAAAAAAGGTGATAACCATGACAGCCTGTCTGATATTCCACAGGTAACAAAGACATCAGTGGGATTTAGGAGAAATGTACAAAGCCTAAAGGAAGAAATCAACACCAAGGACGACCCAGCTAACAGTAAAAATCTAACATCCAAAGACCGTAGAACCTTCCTACAGCATAATTATAAAAAGCACTGATTTGTATTTGTGTATGTGTGTGGGAATATATGATGACCAAGGATAAAAGGGAAACGTGCATCAAAGTTGGGAGATCTTAGAAACTATAGTCAAAATCCTACAAAAGCCAGACTGTCGGGTCAGGCGTAAGCGTGAGAAGGTGACAAGCAGCATCAATTTTCTACAGCAAAATTTATTAGTAGGCTTTAAATACTAATACCATTTTGGTCTCAATATATATTTCTGCTACCCTAAACAGGAAAATCGAGCTTGTTTCCCTTGAATCCTAGAAAGACTAGTGAGTAATTTTCTCCATCAGCAAATTTAAGGTAGCCTGGGAAATAAAATAAGGTCTGGCTACACATGTGATTAAGTAAGGGAGCAAACAGTTAAACAACCATTCAGTACTAAATTTACTAGTATTATGGAGGGAACAGGATAATCATTTCCTTTCCATTCCCAGCAGGTACTTTCTGGAGTTGTATTCCAAGTTACTTGTATGTGCCTCTGTTTCATTTCTTTTTCAGAATACTTTCTCTCCCCACCGAAAACTACACTGGGTTTCCAGAGGAGAATGTTTAAGTCTTTAAATAAAAAGACTCCAAGAGAAAAAGGCAAAGGAAGAAGAGAATAAAGTGGAACATAGAGACAATCAACTAAAAAAGGCCACAGGTTGAGTCCAGCGCGGTCCTCTCTAGTCTGGCTCCAACCACCTGTCCTTTTGTTGTCTGGATTTTAAGTTAGGACCTCAAGATTAACACTGCAGAAGAGGGGGAAAGGTTAACTGTGAATATACCCATGTATTGGTTGAGGAAAAGTACTCTCCAGCTGAATTTAGCTGAAATGCTACTACTACTTACATCTGCATATGTAATCATTCCTTAGAAATAAAGTAGTTTGAACATCAATCCTAGTTTATCTTCTCAGGGTGACAGACGTAAATGAAATCTTGTGTAAGGAATTAATAGTAAAGTGCTTCTAGATTTAAATTACTAAAAATAAAGCAAATTAGCTGAGTTACAGAAAATTAATAAGTCCTGGCATTAATCAAATAAAACAATTTCTTACATTATTATTAGCCCAGGTAATTCTTTTCACAGCATTACTCTAAAGATGTGCTTTAAATGTGGTATAGAAGAAAACCAAAGCAAGGAAGTATCGCAGGTTATGTCTCCCTGATCTATGAAACTGAGCAGTTACAAATAAGATTGAACCCATTTTTGCCTGGGACATATATCCATTGAATGACAATATTTACAGAAGGTTTTGATTTTTCATTTCCTATGACTTTTCATTTCCTATACTTGAAGAATGAATATTCAGAAAAGTCAGATCATTTGGGTACATATAAAATGAACAACTAAATATTTTCTAATTAGTAGTCTGTTTACTTCTTACATGTCAGTGGAGAAAAAAATAATCTCCTTGATCTCTTTAATTTCCTCCTTCCGATAAAAATCTATATTTGTAGTTGCCCATTTAGAGTTCATTAGTTGTGATAATTGAGAGAAAATCAACCTTGCAAGCTCTTGTTTACATATAAAATGTGGAACACCACATAGATGAAAGCAATAATATTAATTAGAAATACTGTAGTACATGCACGTCTTGTACCTTATCTAGCTCCTATTTGGATTGTATGCTTATAATACAAAGCATGTCACATACTCCATCTCATTTGTTCCTCACAACAGCCCCATGAGACACCAATCAAGTATGTTTTTTCCTCTCCCGTAGCTCAGAGAACTTAAGGAGCCTGCCCTCATCTACACAGCTAGTTGATGAGCTACCATAATTATTCTAGGGTTTTAACTCCCAAGCTACAAGGCTATCCACTTTGATTTAGCTAGTGTTGAAACAGTTCCTATCGTTAAGATTTTAATGCCATTAAAGTTCAGTGTTTTAGGTTATGAACTCATATATGGTGTGATTAGTCTAGGAAATTCATTTCTCCAATAGGCTACAGACAAAATATTATTATCCATCTTCCCTATGTACATTAGAGAACATGAAAAAAGAATAAGCATGTGAAAACTGCAAGTATAGAATAATCTACTTCTCAGATGATTTCTTGTCTTATTGGTGTAACAATAGCTTTGTTTACTCAGTGACAAAAGACCCCAAGCAGAAACCTCATTCCACTTTTGTAGACGTGGTTCCTTTCGCAATAGAAGGTCAACTCCGAGGACCCGGCATAGCACCCAACAAGCAGAATTGCCGTAGCTGCTCCATCACTGGGTGTTGAGGAAATACAGAGAGAGGAAATGAGAACAACTTCTTAGCAGGATTTAACAGTGCAGAGCATTTATCCTGAGCCTCATGGCTCTAATAGTGCAGAGCATTTATCCTGGGCCTCATGGCTCCATTACTATTCAATAATTTGCCTGGTGCTCATGTCAAGACAACCCCAAATGGCAATCTGGTATATCTGCCTTAACGTCCGCTGAGTAGGTGCAAACCACTTGCATGGAAACATGAAATTATATCTATTAAAGATGCAGTTAGCTAGAGTCTAAAACGCAGAGCCTTAAATCCAATACCCAAGTGGCCAACAACATATCTCATGTAATTCACCATTTTTCAGTTTCTGAAAGCAATGGTTTCAGTGCTGCTTTATAACAGTAATTCATGGATTACAAACCAGTCATTTATGTTCCATCCTGAGTTTTTTTTTAAATAAAGAACCAGAAAAATGAAACTTTTACTTCAACAGCAGTTAGACTAGAAGGAAGCTGGAAGGAATGCTGTCCAGGAGCAGCATTATCAAAGCACACACATTGCGCGGGACACCCCTTTTCCAAGTGTTAGAGGACACACATGCAGGACTCCCATCACTAGGTGACCAGAAGGGTGATTGATCACCATCTGCTATCTTTTTCCATCATGAAATATAAGAATCAGAATATTACAATTCAAAAAACCTGAAATGCTGGTCCAACTTTATGTCTCAAATAAGGAAACGGAGGCTCAAAGAAGCTTGCTAACTTGTGAACTGCCTCACACCGCACTGTTAATCTGTGGCAGAGACCAAACAGGCCTGTGCTCCTTCTGGAAGGTCACTTTCAGGTCTGGAAGTAAACTTTACAATCTTCTGCCTTCTTTGAATCCCCTTTTTGGTCTTACTTTATGTTCCAAACAAAAACACGTGTCAAGGGCAAACTTTGCAAACTTGAGGAAGTATAACAGCATCAGGGAAAAACAAACCAACACCGAGGGATTTTATCTGGCCTTCTGTATGTCTGAGGAATAAAATTCTTAACCTCTTCCCCCCACCCCAGATTAGCTGTCAGTTTGGTGGACAGCAATGTGGCAGGAGAATTCACCTGGCTCATTGTTTCTAAGTCGTGTGCTACTAGACAGAGAGGTTTAGCTGGCCATGTTCCCTCTCTGTCACTCATCCCCTCTGGAGATCCTGATCAATAATCTAACAGACTCTCACAAACCCCAGCCTGCAGTTCTACCTTCCCCCTTCTTTTCTCCAGTACACCTTGTTCTGTTGTCCATAGGCTCAGGGGAAAATTTCCTTTTCCTCCTCTGCTTTCTTATTTATTCTTTCTTTTAGATTCTCCCATCTCCGAAATATCCTACCTCTCACTTAACTGTGGTCAGAAATACAAACGCAGAGAAGGTTCAACTGGATCGGGAGATAAATACAGAAACTACGTCAAGCAGCTAATGAGAGAGTGGTGCTGGGCTGGGGGGACACTACCTACCTCACTCTACCTGCATTTTGAGATTATTTTCAATATTGCTTCAAATTGAATTCTTTAAAAGAATGTAATGGATTCAATTATGATTTTAGCAGCTGCTATGAAAAATGATCTATGAAATTAGGATGTTATATATCACATTACGCAGGGACCAGTTCCCTACAGTAATGCTGTGAGTCATTCAGTTTTTTTCACTAGATTGACGTTATTTTTGACGTAAATGGAATGCTGCCCGCGGATCAGACACAGGCGACAAGGGAACTGGGGAATGGAGCAGCATAACAATAGGGTCTGCTGGAAAGTCAGAGGCATGAATCCCCTCCAGGACAAGTCGTGCCTCACACCACCTCCAGGCCTCGCTGATCGTGCTATTATCAACTGAAACGCTGAGCATGATAAGGCATTCTGTGGCATTTCAAAACTTAAACAGTATCTGTATATCATTCCCAGTCACTGTAAGTTCATAAAAGATGGGCCCACTGGGGTTTGGGTTGACACACACTGCAATGGGGAGGTAGGTTCACGCGTCACAGAGAGGCAGGGTAGAACAGTGACCCTGAGAGGGGACCCGCAGTTAGTCTGCCTGGAATAGTACCCAGAACGAGTGGCTCTGCCACCAAACTGGGCGATTTACATCACCTCTCTGTCCCTCAGGATCCTCAAGTGCAGAGGGGCGTGATAATAACATAATAACTGCATTGTTATGAAGATTAAATGCATTGATAGCTATAACAGTGCTCAGAGTAGTCACTGATGCATAATACGCATTCAGTAAATGTCGTTACTGACATCAAGAGATTAGCAAGGCATTAAATTTATAGGGCAAGTTGCGTCACAACATGTACCTTCATTTAAAATATTTAGAAAGCAGCAACGCAAAGCACATTTCCTTCTGGCAAACATAAGAGTGTTAACTGTACAAAACTGGAAAGACAATACTTCCTTCTAGTAATGGGGGTTACTCCCAGATGAGAGGACATTGGCCAAAGGGTACTTTAATCTTATTTGTAACATTAAAAATGTTTTTTCAGTATTATGTATTTTGTATCATGTAATTTTTTGTGTTTATGCATAAATAATAATTTGTGCAGTTAAAATCAATTAAAAAGAGGAAAAAAATCTATTCAGCATAGTTTCTTTTAAAGATCTCTTAATTCCATTTAAATCCAATTAGCGATGGTGTTTAAGACTCAGTATTTCCAGAGACTGATATAAGCCCAGGCAACTTTGTCAAAATCCGGGTGACTCTCAATCCTCCCCATTGAGAAGGCTGCTCTTTTCCACCTTGTTGCCTTGCTAACTGCCAGATAGATGACTGGGGCCGACTACGACCCCATGGCTTAGCCCCCAGCTGCTACTCCATATGGGGAAGAAGTATTGACTGGATATGCTAATGTAGGAAGTGTCTCTTTCCAGTTCCAGAATAAGTAGAAGATTATTGCTATTTTCAAATCTTCTAAATAGCTCTGAATCCACTGTTGTATGAACTATACATTTCACTTGCTAATCATCCACAAAATACTAAGGAATTCTTATTTCTTTTTCAATCAATGCAATCTCAAAACTATCTATGTGGCCTTTGGAACAAATTTGGTTTTGGTAGTGCTTCTCCAGTGCAGCCTGGCACCTAACCGCTTTCTTCAGTTGGGGATTGGTCTACATTTCCGTTCCCAGGGCCGCTAGCCTGCCTTGAGAGGTAGTTACTGCCAGTCAGAAAAAACTATATGATATGTTCTAAATTCTATCAAATATCATTTGAAATACTGGTAGGAGTTGCTTGATTATGAGAATATGAAAGGATGCAGAGTTTAGATTTAGACTGTTGGAAAAAGCATTAGAATAAGATAGAAAGGAGATCTGTGTGATGCAAAAATCTAATCCAATGAAATGCAAAAATCTAACCCAATGACAAACTAGGTGGGAACTGTGAAGTGAATAGAGCTATGAGGTCATGTGCATAAACTGGGTCTAGGGAGGTGGGAGACGGGATTGTCCTCCTCTTGACAATGACACTATAGTGTCTTTGACACTGCAACAATAAACAAGCTTCTGGGTTTGCACTCAGGGTTGTATGAGAATCTACTCAGTTTCCCAGTCAAAAATCTCTGGATATTAGCAACCCCCAGCATGCTAAGTAGGTACCCCCCCCATACTGTGATGTGCGTAATAACCTCCTTGATTAAAATTCAAGAAGAATACAGATCTTATGCCTCTTGTAGAAAATTAACCCAGTTGCCTAAGATGATAGTTATTTTCCTAAGTGAGGATGTATCTTTCAATCACATTAAGATTTCATTATGTAGAGCATTAGAAAATGTAGGAAAACTTAAGGTTCACCATCCTTGTAAGTGTAATGTAATAGATGTATAAGAATTTTTTAAGTACTTAGGAAGACTGTCAGTCTGCCAATAGTAATACTTAAATATAAGATCAAATATACCAAATTTATAAATGCAATTTTAAATGTTTGCAGTTATTTATCTAAGCTTGTAAACAGTTAAAGTCTGTAAGTAAACTGTTATTCAAAAATCCCTTAAGAGCAATTTGCAACCATATTTAAAAATTTAAAGAACTAGGTTTTTAATCATGGAACTTGAATAAATCAAACATTAATTTAAAACTGAAATAAATACCTGCATGACTTTTTTGGTATTAAAAAAAAAAACAACAAAAAACCTCCGAGTCAAAAACGTACCAGTAACAGAGTTTTCACTGTATTTTCATTCTAACGTTTCTTTAATTTCTTTGTAAGTAGACTTATTCCCTTAGACATAGTTACTATATGGTACTGAAATAGAACAAATTATTTCATGTTCACCCAATGGAACAACCTGATCATAGTGTCCTGCATTAATTAAACAACTTCAACGATTTCAATATTATAACCACTAAAATAATATGGTTGACACTTTTTTTTTAGAACCATACAGAGGAGAATTTTCTGGTTCTAATTCTGGAAACAGCCGTTCCTGTGTTACAGATGCTTTGACACTTCAACTCATCATGTTTCCCTCTTAGCAATTAGATGTCTTGTGGCCTACCCTGAAAAATCTATAGGAGCCCCAGGCAACACTTCAGGTACAAACCACGTTGCATTTTTTTCCTTTCTCCTTTTCAGATCACTCCACCCTGATTTCTTAGCCTATTCTGTTAGTCGATTTTACCTTAGAATAACTATATTGTTATCATTCAGTCTATGTAATTAGAATTCCACTGTGAACCAGGCTATAAATGTAAGAAATAGTTTGGAATAGAGCTGTCTTATGAGGTTTCCTTGGAAAGAAATTACACGCAGTGGGTTAAAATTATCTTTACTTCCAGAAGACCATAATTTACCTTAAAGCTCTATTAAAGGCAAATAAAATTCAAAAGTCAAAATAAAACATAAAGTAGCATACTCTCCTTAAATGATCAGAAAATTACTTAATTAGAGCTCACTCTGACAAAATAATCTTGTGTTTCCTATTAAAACAACTTGCGATATCTTCCAGGACTAATTTATATCTCAGTATGACTGAAAGGTCTGGGGACTTCTGTGAACTTATGAACAGGGAGAAACGTGAAGCAAGGAGAGCTGTCTATTTGTAACTGAATACTTTCTTTTGAATGTCCCATTGATTTGGCAACAAAAGTTTTAATGGTTTACACCTTAGATAATTCAAAAGTGGCAGGAAACTAGACAGGCAATTTAAGTGCTCTGCTTCTTGAAGAAGAGGACAGATTTTGGCTCTAATGATATGGTAGAAAATAATCAATAAATATTGATTTCTCATTCATTTGGCTTATTCATTAAAATTTTCCATAGTGATTCACCAGGAATGTTCACCCTTCAATTAGTATGATTCGCTAATATTCTATGGTCAAAATTATTTATTGAGTATTACAAAGAACTGAAAATAATTTGTTTGGAAAAAATAAAAATTGTGAAAGTTTACCAAATTATACCTATGTGCATGATTTTTTAAAAAAAGCTTGAACCTACTCCAGAATTCCCCAGGCCCCAATTTATACCTAAACAATGTGACGGCATGGAATAATTACCTCATTGCTCTGTCTCTAATGCTCTTGTATGAGACTCTCCTGATAATGTAGTGCAAGCATTTGCTTTCCTTTTAATGACTTTCCATTTAATGAATTCTGGCTTTAATCATGCCTTTAACCTTATTTTAAAATTCTGGATTCCAATGCTAGCAGTGAACGCTTAATGTACTCCAAACTCTATTAGGAAATAAATCAGATATGGTGGCAGAGGTCTGGTCTGGTCTCGAATTTGCAGGTATCTGACAAGAGCTGCTAACTTTGAAGGCTCAAGAGAAAGGCAAAAAAGCCAAAGAAAACAATTTCTTAGAGAAGTGCAATGACCCCAGGACCCCCCTTATTGATGTAATGTTTGGTTCATGCTAGCTTTTTTTTTTTTCTTATTAAACCTTAAACCAATATTTTAAGCCTTGTAAAAGTCTTCTGTGGTTTTTCTTATTCTTACCTTCTAATTATTTTACCTAAAAATTTCCATGTTAAAATATTTTATTTATACAAAAAGATATACCATATATAGTCATACAAAAAAAGAAAAAAAAATACATTCATATACCTATCTCAAACCTAAACAATGAAATGAGTATTTTTGAAGTTCTCTCTATTCTGTGTTTCTTCTTGTAACCCTGGCTTTTTCTCCTGGTTTTCCCACAAATGTATCCCTAAAGAATATATTGATTGGTATCTGTTGCTTTTTATCTTTATAGACATGATAATGAATTGTATGTAATATTCTGTGAACTAGTTTTCAACATTATGTTGAAGGGTGTGACTAGAATTAATTCACTTTGTATTATAGCTATTATGGACAAGGCTGCATTGAATGTTTTTAAACATGTCTTGTACACAATGGTGAGAGTTTCTGGAGGGTCTACATAAACAGCAAAGAGAACTTGTTGGGCCTCAGAATTTGTGCAGATTGCATTTTGTTGGATAATACCAAATTGTTTTAACAAAATAGTTATATGACGTTTTCTTTTATTCTCATGCTGGCTCAACCATTTCATTTTTGTTAATGAAACTGAATACCTATTTTGGTTTCCCAACCTTTGGGTTTCCTCTTGCCAACTGCTTATGTGTTTTATCCATTCTTCTTTTATCTCCATTAAATTAGTTGTGTTTTCTAAAGATCTGTGATTTCTTATGATTTCTTAATATATTCTGGAAAACAACCTTTTCTTTTTTATATGTATTGCAAATATTTTCTCTCAATTTTTGGCTTCTCTTTCCATGTTCTATCGTGTCTTAAGGATCAGATTTTCTTAATATTACTGGAGTCGAATTCATCAAACTTTTCTTATGATTTGGAACTTTTGCATCTTATTTAAAGAATCATATAAACATTCATTTTCTTCTAAGAATTTTAAACATTGCCTTACATAATTGAGTCTTTAATCCATTTCAAAATTATTTCATGAATGATGGGAGGTGGCGTCCAATTTCATTTTTTCCCATATGCATAGTCAATTTTCCCAGCACCGTTTATTAGTCCATTCTTTTCCCACAGATCTGTAGCATCGATTCCATATTATTCTCAAATTGACATTAAGTCTGCTTTTAGATTCACTTGTACTACACAATCAATTTTCACTTCTGGAAAAACAAGTTCCTCACCTTGTTCTTTTCTCAGGAGTATCTTGACTATCCTGGACCACGTTGTTCATTTGTAAAGATTTTAGAAACAACCTACCAAAGTCTAAGAAAGTGAAAAACCCTGCTCAAAGTCTGATTAAAACTGTATGGAATATAGAGATTAATTTGGCATAATGGCATTTTTATAATACTGAGGCTTTCTTTCACTTAAATTTATGTTGGTCTTCTTTAATGTCTTTCCATGGGTCTGGAGCGTCTTTTGTTACCTTATACATATCTTCTTTAGCTGTTGTAAATGGTGTAAAATCTTGCAAAAAATTACATTTTCTGTTTGTTGGAATTGATTGATGTCTGATTCCTTAAAAGAGTCTTCAAATCTTTTATCTCTTTTGCTTGTAACTGGTAGTAATTGCTAGGCGCTCTAGACAACATTAAATGTTTTAATAGTACATTTAGTGGTAAAACATTAAAAGCATTCTTAATTTCAATGGGAATTCTTGATTTTAACATTTTACTTTTTAACATGACATGTGACAGAGACTTTTGTTAGCCTCAAGGAATATCAGTTCCTCCATATTCCTAGTTTGATAAAACCTTTTATCATGAATAGGTATTAAACTTTATAAAATGTTTTTTTATCCATTTAAATAATTATATTCATTTTTCCTCTGGTTTATGTGTTAATTACATCAGGTTTTCTAATCTTAAACCAACTTTTATTGTTTGCATAGACACAAGAAGGTCAGGATATGTCATAGGTATTTTTTAATTGCATTTCTGGATTCAGTTTGCTAATATGAGCAGAATTGTTCATCTAGCTAGCTAATAATTTAGGATTTGTAATAGATTTCAGTATAACTTTCTTTTCCTTGATAATCCATCTTGAGGTTTGCAATTGTTCTTCTTAGATCATTTTTCTTCCTTTTGAGTATGTATTTTAGAAATTTATTTTTTTAGTGCCTATTGGTAGAATATGCTCAATTTTTGTCTGAAATGTATTTCTTTCTTATTTTCAAAAAGCACTTTTAGTAAATGTATAGGTTGTAGTTATTTTATCTCAGTACTTTGGAGACATGGTTCCAATGTCTTCTGGCTTCCATTTTTGCCACTGCCAGGTTTATGTATAACCTTTTTCATTGGACACTTGTACCTTCTGGACACTTTCAGAATCTTCTCTTTGTCTTTAGTGTTTCAATATAATATACCTAAGTATAGATTTATTTTTATTTGGAATATCTTAGGCTTTTAAATCACTTGCCCTTTAACCCAATAACCCTAAAATCTATCTCAAGAATATGGCAAGAAAACAAAATGACATATGCATAATGTGGTCCATTGTAGCACTGTTCATAAATGGTAGCTTATCATTAGTTGAAAGCAATTAGAACTCTAGCTTCCTTAATTTGTAGACACTTCCTCTGTTTCCACACATTGTTAGCTAGTTATAAATAACGTAATACTAGTGTTAAATCTAACATTTCATGGCAAACATAGACCATAATAACCACTTGGTACTTGGTTTAACAAGCTTTTGCCTGGCGGTCAAATATATCTCAGAGAGGTTATAAGATGTCATAAGAAAAACTGAAAGTGCTCATTTGGGATTCTACACAATTTAAATAATATAGTATAAAATATTCAGTGCTTTGAAAAAAAAATACCTACCATGAAACATTAAAGAAATAGGTAAGTCTGTATTTTGAGAGCAAATTCTATGGTACAATTGCCTGAGTATGGAGGTCCAAATCCTATTATGTGGAATGCTCATTTGTCCAGCTCTATAAGTCAGCTCTCAAGTTCTTACAGAGACCAGGACTTGTTCTGGTTAGGCCTTGTCACATTTCATTATTTTATGCAGTTTACAGAATATTTAAGTTGAATAAAGCTGTTAAAGATGTGTTTCAGCCTCTAGTGCTATTTACAGACCACTGTAAAAGGAGAACTAAAATACTCAAGAGTGTTTTTGTTATTAATGCTACAACGATGATAAATACTAAGCTCTTTTTATGTGCAGGATACTGCACAAACTACTGAACTAATGTAGACTCATTTAATCCTATAATCCATTTAATCCCATCAGCTATATAAAGTTTATAGTTTTATAATTATTCTACAATTCTAAAACCAGAGAAATTAAATAACACATTGTGTAGTCACACAATGAATTGGCAGAAAAGTTGATATTTAGATATAGGTCTGTCTAACTCTAAAACTCATGCTATTTCCTACTCTGCTACCTCTGCTGACTGAAGTATGATCCCATCTCTTAAAAAGTATAATTTGAGAACTATTAATTTTTTTATTTCAAATTCAGATGAGGGTACAATTTTTAAAGTTACATTGTTCTTATTTTCAAGGTGAAGTTCACAGTGTAGTTGAGCCCTTCACCCAGGGGCTGTGCTACACCCTTACTTTGTGTACATTAGGTGAGATACTGCCAACTGTCCGCCTCCTTCTCCCCTTCCTCTCCCTCCCCCTTGCTAGACTATATTTGTGTTTTATCATTCATGTGGGCATATTATTACTTATATATGAGTTTCATATTCAATACTATACAATATATATCTATTTCAATATCTATCAATTTCATATACAATATCAATACAATATATATCATTTTCATATACATTGGTTTCATACTTAATACAATTGAGTATGTTGGATTTTTTTTTTCTTGAGATACTTTACTGAGAACAATGTTTCAACTCCATCCAGATAAACATAAAAGAACCCCCAAACCCACCAACCCATGAACAGATAAACAAACCTGGCATATGTATACCACAGAGTACTATTCAGCCATAAGAAAGATGGAGACTTTATATCCTGAGAACTGTCAGGTTGTCAGTTTTTCCAAATCGTATGTAAGCACCTACTTGCTTTACCAGTTACATCTTAGAATTCCTCAGGGTAATGATTTCCTGATAAATAGGTAGATTTAAGATAAAACTATTATCACATAAACCAAATAAGAAATTCATCAGGGGTCAAGACACACTGTTAAGGGCTATGATGTGTTCCTCTAAAATTCAGTTTTATGTTGAAGTCCTAACCCTCAGCACTTCAGAAGATTTGGAGATAGGATCTTTAAAGACGTAAATAAGTTAAAATGAGGTGATGAGGGTGTTTTTTATGAGAAGAGGAAATTTGTACACAGTTATAGAGGGAAGACCATCTGAAAATATAGGGAGAAGACAGCCTTCTACAAGCCAACCAGAAACACCTTGCAAGAAGCCAACTCTACTGATACCTTGCACCCCAAACTCCAGAACTGTCAGAAAATAAATTTCTGTTTTTCAAGCCACTAGTCTGTGGCCCTTTGTCATGGCAGTCCTGGAAAACTAAGGGATATGGTGTTTTAAACTTTCTAAAGGTTTCTTTGAGTCTGTTTAGAGAGTCAATTATGAGCAGAGATATATGAACTTGGAAAAGAATCTGCACCATGAATCTTACCTGAAGAGTCAAAGTCAACTGAAATACTAAAACAAATGAACAAGCAAACCCCCCAAATCTGCATTTTAGTGTAAACCAGCTTCTTCTTAATGTTTTTTTTTTTAATTATCTGATATCATATTACTGTGTCATAGACAAAAGAGCATTCTTTTGTAAACAGATAATAAGATTTTACTTCATTTATCAATAGTTCATACAATCAAGTAAATATGCTGGTTAATTACTGCCTAAAAGTAAATTTCAGATCAATTATTCTAAAATTGATATAATCATTTTTGGGGAGCACTTCTTAAAATTTTAATTTCTTTTTAAATAATGGTACCATAAGTTATCTCACTTCATTAGTAGGGTGTATATTTCTACAATATTTTCTCTGAGTATACCCAGAAATGGTATTACCTAAAGCAAACCATTCTAGGGTGAGATTTTATTTTGGCTACTGTCAGCTTTTGTTTACATTTATCTTTTTTTTTCAATAAAAAATTATTTTGACCTTTTCTTGTGATTTCATTTTCCCATTTATCTACATGAACAAAAAGTTTATTTATTTACTTTTTAATGAAGAGAAACCTGGCCAGTCAAGGGGCGTTCATTTTGCTCACCTGAGAGTAGAAGAGGACAGCCTCTCTATTCCGGAGCACACCTGTGTTAGCTAGCGTAACTCTCATAAAAATGTATTAACTCTGTTTTCCACTGGATTGCTTGTTAAGATCCATAGATCTGTACTCCATTAATTACAAAGAAAATTGTACATAAGGCATTTGCCAGGTAGTATAACCTGTAGTTCATTGCCACTCAGTACTTAGTAAAAGCTCATTTAATGTAGTTTAGGTGGAATACTACTCAGTCATAAAAAGAATAAAATCATGTCTTCTGCAGCAACATAGATGGAACTGCAGGCCATCATTTTACATGAAATAACTTAGAAAGTCAAATACCACATGTTCTTACTTATAAGTGGGAACTAAATAGTACACATGGATACGGAGCCTGGAATAACAGACACTGGAGACTTGGAAGGGTGGGAGAGGGAGGTAGGATGTGAAATTATCTACATATGCTAATTAGGTGATGGTTACATAAAAAGTCCAAGACTTCACTACATATATCCAATGTAAAAAATCTGCATATGTACCCCATAAATGTATAAAATAATTTTCTAAAAAGTTCATTTAAGACATACAAGACTTGGAAGGGAGACTTTCAGTTGAGCTTGTCCTCTCCTAAAAATATGCTAAATTATATGTGCAAGTATCCCTACGTGAAGAACAAAAGTTAATATAGGAAAAAATAAAATAAGACAAAAAACGCTTGATTGATCTGAAAGAAGGCAAAAAAGCATAGAAAAGAACAAAGAATAACTAGAAAACAAAATAGTAAGATGCTAAATTTAAATGCTACAATCAGCAGACACATTAAATAGCAACTTTCTAAATTTATCTTAAAATCAAGATTGATAAATTATAACAAAAATAAACAACTATAGGCTGCTTATGAGAGACACAGATTAAAAATAAAAGGCTGAAAAAAGATACACAATACAAATACCAATTCAAAGAAAGATGATAAAGCTCTTTAAATATCAAAGTATATAATAAAGTAACGTATTAGAAATAAAGAGGGATATTTCCTAATGATCAAAGGTTAAGATCGTCAAAGGAAGTACTGTTCCTCAACTAACTATACCTATTGACATCACCTCAAAATACATAAAGGAAAGAAATGTATAAATCTACAATTCTAGCCTGAAAATTTTTTAACACATCTCTTTAGTAACATATTTAAGAAGTTTTGAACCACTTCTAGAAAATTAAATGAATTAAAAATTTATTTAATAAAAAAATTTAACCTGACATACACGACAGACTTCCACCTCGGCACCAAGCTAGACCAACAAAGAATCAAGTATCATGATAGCTGATCTGTCCTCTCTTCCCCAGTAATTTAATCGCTTTTACTGAACACTACATTGTATATTTCTGTGATATCATTAGTCTACACTAAAAACCACTGTGTAAATGCATCCTAATAAAATTATCAGTGGATCTTCTACAAGGATGTTATCAATATTAATAGTACTATTTCCCACAAATTATGCAGTATTTTATCTTGTTACCAGAAGTTGTACTTTTCTTGAGCAGATGGTTTATTTTTATCTTATGAACACTGTGAATAGTGTAACTGACAAGAGTTTTCCTTTTTTTTCTGGCAACCAGAAAGCTTAGAGCCAATTTAAAGATCCAACCTCAGAAAGAGTGTGAGTTTGGCATAGATACTTGAAGCATCATTTCTGGTTTCACTCTGTCCTCATTCCCAATCTCCTCTCTGAATGGCCAGTTTAATTTACCCTAAATTTTAGAGAAGTTATTCAAGGCAAACCAATCAGATTCCAGGCAAACCAATTATGCTAACAACTGGGTCACAAGATACAAATACCAAGTAGACAGGACCTGATGACCCAGAACTGGATGGCTTGTATATTTATTTAAACAGACTCAAGAGTTCTACTGTCATGCACTCAAGTCCTGGGTTTGGGACCCACTATAGTGGGTTCAGGATACAGCTGTAAACTGCCATCTTCAGGAGTTACTTTTGGGTAATTTGGACCACAGTGAAAATAGCCAAACCATTTTGTAGAAAAACAGTAAGAGAAAGGGCAAACAATAAGGTATTATTTCCATATCCTGCGTTCTTTTGTCCATATACTTTAAATTTAGGTGGAAAGTAGCTATGAACCATTCTTACTTGTAAAGACATTCAGGATTGAGTCATGAACTCCAGCTACAATCCACTGTGAAAGTCCAGACTCTCTTACAATCCATCATTTTATAATTTAAGTCTTTCCTTTTCGCTCAGCTCTCATTAGAGCTAAGGAATAATAGAAAAGTAAAGGAACCAAGTATGGAGTATGAAATGCACTAAGCAACCCTCCATGTTCACTCTTCTGTGAAGATAACGTGCTCATCTCACTGGTGGTCCACTGACTTGGTAGGTAAGTGTGAGAAAGAAGCACTTGGGGGCGATACCTAGACTTCAGAGTTCCTGGGATTACACTTACAAACCTATAATTGACTTAGTTCCTGTTATGCATCAAAACTCTTCACAGGTCACAATGTCTACAAAATTATGTACTAACTCTTCTTCAGGGAATCAAAGCTCACTTTTACTCCACAAACACCTATGCCATTTTAGACGGCTCCACCTTTAACATCACGTCCATGAATCAGGAAAATATTATCTTAATTTTATTCAATTTTTCTCTTCTTTGGACACCCTCTCATCTCTTAAGATGCCTTAAATTCTGTTTTTTTCTCTCCTATCAAACCTTTCCTCTTCTTCACCTTTAATCCCAGCCTCCCCATGTGGCAGGGCCTACTAATTCTTTCTACCTAGCAGCCATCCTTCTCCTTGTGATCAGTGTTCCACCAAAAGTCTGCCTGGAAGCAAGTTTTTCGTGTTCAAAAATAACTTTTTAAAATATCACACCTGAATCCTCATGGTAGGATAATCAAAACATGCTTTCCTATGTTATTTCCTCCTATTAGTCCTAGTCTTTCTTTCAGTATCTCTATGGATTATGTATTATCCTTGTTTAATGAAACAGCCTATAAATTATATGAAGCTGAAAACAGGTTGATATAAGGACCCTGGAATATACAGAAGCTCAAGAAGAATGCATTGTTTCAGAGACTTTCCTAGAAATTCCAATCAAAGATTACCACCCTTTAACCAAACATGCCTATCCTCTGCTCTTATTCTAATCTTGGCATTTCTTAGGCACTTAGAAATAACAAACGTGAAACACAGCAGTAGGGCAAAAACTAGCATTTTCCTCTCCTTGTACATGGAAAATAATATTTGACCATCACACTGGTGTAAACTAGATTGTATTTGTGGTCTGCTATGACTTTTGGTTGGAAAAAAAATTGTAACATTTACTTTATGTAATAATAAGAAAAAAGTATTAGAATATATTAATGAATTTGTGTATACAACTGTCATCAGAATTTTAATGAGATACTTGAGTTGGCTGGATTTATAGAGAGAAACATACAAACAGTGTTCAAACATAATTTTAACTATGAAAAATTTCTGTATGGTTTGGAAAACAGCTTTACTCCTCAAATATTTATAATAATTCAATACTAGGAGACATTTACTTAATCTCTCCCTACTTGGGAAGCTCTGTTCTAGAAGCACTTTTGAGTCCACAGGAAGAAATGGTTGCTATGAGCTCTTCCTTTCCGCTGCCTTCACTTGCCTTCTCTTTCTGTCACTATTTCATTCGAGGTAGTTTCTCATTGACTTATAATCAATAAATTTTTTTTGCTGTAGGAGCTCCCTCCAGGTCTAAAAATATGCTAAATCATTCACCTTAACACTCTAGTGTCTGGAAAGCAAATCAGAACTGGACAGTGGGAAGTAGGGAGGATAACACTGCACCTAATGGACAGGGACTAGGGAAAACATCTGTACCCACCATGCCCCTCCTGGTGTGAATGGTGGGGACTTCCACATGCTGAATGACCTACATTAGGTGCATGGCCTTACTTTCCTTTCTACACCTCTACTACTTCAGCATTCCCTAGCAACAGAAGCAAAGGATCAATTTTTGAAAGTGCTTTCCAGAACATTCTTTTCTATCTAGCTACTGACCAAGCTATTTTAGTTTATGTAATCAAGCAACTAAAGTTGGAGGAGATTTATCGCTGACCGCCCACGGTAGGAGAACTGGAAGAGCAGGGCTTGATATGTATGCTACTAATGTCTGAGATGACTGATTCTACCTCTGCTGAGAAAGCATGGATTGGTTTCAGTAAGAATTAGTAGTCTCCGCATCTCACGGTGAACCGACCGTGTTGCTAGGGAAACTGATAATTATGTGGCAAAATGGAGGGTGTCGAAAAAGGTTCAGAAGAAATGTAAGGTTTTGATCTAAATCAGCATGTTAATATTATAGTTTGTTAATCTTCTGTAGTCATATAATTTAATAAATACCATTAATTATATGTTAGAAAAGATATAGATTTCTAAACTGAAAGAAAGGAGTAGAAATGAAAAGCTACTGGCTACTGCTCATACTTTGTTCATGTTACAGCAGGAATGTGTACTTATTATAAACTACAATTATTTTCAAGTTAAACAAAAAAGTGAAAAAAAATCCATATTGATTTCTGATAATTTTTCATTAGATATCAATATTATATAGTACTCTAGGTATAGAAGTTATAATTCCATAAAAACTTATAAACTTTTTTTTTTGGGGGGTCTCATAGACTAAGTTACATATCTTTAAAACACTCTGTAAGGTAGGGAAGAAAACAGTACTACTATTTTTATAATATGCATAGCAAAATCAATCCAGAGAAGCTGACTGATCTTGAAGTCACCCAGCGCCTCAGCTAGTGGTAATACTGGTGCTAAATTCTCCTCTTTACCTGCCTGAAAGGCACTATTTATAAATCATATCCTATTTAGGGAAAACCCATCAGAATGGATTCAAATCTCTAGATATCACTTTAATTTTAAATGAGGATTTCTAATAATTTCTATCTTTAACAGCCAAGAGTTCAGTTCTAAAAGTTAATGATAGGATATAAACACTTGTTTATCAGGACATTCTCACTGCAGACATTTTAATAGGTAAGAAAGATTATACAAAAACTAAACAGCTCCTTATTAACAATGTTTTACTCCCTGTCAAATTGCTGCTGTGAGTTGTCAGTCCTATCACAATTCTGCTGCACAACATTCTTTCGTTTATTCATCTATTTATTTATTGTCTTATTTATTTTAAAAACAGGATCTCACTCTGTCTCCTGGTCTAGAGTACAGTGGCATGATCACAGCTCACTGCAACCTTGAACTCCAGCCTCCAGTGACGTGATCCTCCTGCCTCAGCCTCCTGACTAGCCAGGATGAGAGGCATGCCCCACCCTGCCTGGCTAATTTTGCACAACATTCCTTTATTTTCCTTTTCCAAAGACAACAATGTATACATTTAAAAAGATGAAACCAACACATTATTCTTGGTAAAGCATCACAAGAATGGAGAAGCAAGAATCCTATGTACTCAATTCTGATATGAGGATAATTAATGACATAGTATACGGTGGGGGGTGGGGGAAGGGGAGAGCAGAGAGACGGAAGGAAGAAGGGGGATGGGGGGGTCATGATGTGTGACACATCTTTGCAAGGAGTACACAATTCTAAGAGGGACCTCACCTAACAAAGGCAATCAGTGTAACCTGGTTCATTCTACCCTCAATGAATCCCCAATAACAACAACATCGACAACAACAAAAATAAAATAAAAAGATGAAACCAAAAGTCTTATATCTTCCTATCTTTATAAATTCTCTATATTTCCTAATTTGTAAATATGCCACAGATATTAAAACATTCATTCCTATTCATATGCACACATTCTACATAAGGTGTATGTGCGGGAGAACGTAAGTAATTTATTTATGGTCGGTGTATGAAAGAAGACAGCCATTTACAATAGAAAATGTTTCCAGTGTTTTGTTCCTATTTGGTATTTGACAGAAAGGTCGGAGAAAAACACACAGGTCACCAATATAAATGCATACCTGCACAGAACTTCTTAGCTAAATGAATTCCAAGTGCTAAAAGCAGCCAGTCTGCCTTTTGAGGTTATGACAAAAAAAAAAAAAAAAAATCCTTATTCTAGTGATTTAAAAATTCTAAGCCTTAATCATTAACACAAAAGTAGTGCAGCTCATCCTAAATGGGATGAACTATCGTTTTTAAGGCAGTTTATTAAGCCTATCAATTTTATGATGGTTGAAAAATAAATAATGACTGGCTTGTCATTAGTTGGGATTTTGTTAATTCTCTCTATTAAAGCATTTATTTTTGATAAGATGAGCTGAAATGATAGACTCTTATTTTAATGAGCCTTTCCTCTTTCTCACAGTAGGAAGACATTTTCAACTTCGAAATCTCTGAGTCAGATAAAGAAGAACGTAAGGCTAAATTACACAGTCATTAAAAATGACTTTTGTGGTTAGGTTAAACAAACCTTGAGTTAGGCCATCTCGGTAAGATGTCTGCTTGACATCGAAATTCTCCATGGCATCTGCTTTAGAGACTTCACCAAGAGATGTTCTTCTCTCAAAGATGTTGTTGTTATTGTTAACTTGAGTTCCACTTTGCTTCAGCAGCCTGAACAACTCAGATTCCAAATCTCTGATCTAAGAAGAACAAATCCATTCAGAAAACGCTAAAGTAGCACTCCTCTCCAAGCACCAGGCAAAACCAGCTAATTATTAGTGGCTTTGAGAATACAACTCACCCGCATTTGGAGGCCTTGCACTTCCATAAGATGAGCTTTTTCAACATCTTCTATTTTCTTTCTTTCTGCTTCCTGTCTTTTGAGGAAATCAAATTCCCTTAAGAAAAAGATAATAAAACTGATTATTTCAAACATTCAATAAATGAGGAAACATGTAAACGTTCTTATTTGAAACAATAAACTGCACAGTGGGATAAACAACCAGCTGGCGATTTAAATAAATCGGATTCAATCATAGTTAGAGAAAAAGCATATAGTAATGGAAGAAAATAAAATATCTTTAATGGGTCGCAAAGTAAGGAAAAAAATGCTTTGATTCTGCTTATTCTGATTTTTATTTCTAGGGTCTGATTGTAGAATACCCACACATCAGCGATTGTCAACTGGTGCGCTGCTAGAGGATCTTAGGTATACTGTGAAAATTTTTAAAGATCATTAATTTAATTATTTTTGAAATTAGTTTGAAGCACAGTATTCTTTTTTTTAGCTTTTTTGGGGGTTCAACATAATTTCAGAGTGCTACAGAATTTAACTATAGGTTCAAGTGTGCCGTGAGATGAACAGGTTGAAAAACACTGTCATACACATTTAGATGGAAGGTACTGGACTTCTGGCCCATCTCGGAAGTTTAGTTGAGAAATTTATATGTCGAGTAGAAATGATTCCATGTTTCCAATGCCATACACATAGTAAGTACACTAATAGAACTGGAGGGTAATATAAGATTTCTTTCTAGGAGCAACAGTAACAAGGGAGCTGAGTGAGTCGGAAACACCAGGGGAAGTATTCACTCACACACCTAAGGACAGTACAGGAAGAAGGAGACCTGACTCCATTCTGAGAGCCTAGACTAGACATACAAACTCACAGTAGCCAAATTTATTAGAAAAATATTACATGAAAAAGAGGTAGGCACAATTATTTGGCAAAAAGTTAAAACAGTGATGTACTGAATTTGTGGTCGCAAAAAGCAATTGGACAATAAAATTTTTAACAATAAAATTTTGATAGCAATCTCTTTTATATATTAAAAGCATCTTTCCACAATAGGAAATAACAGAGACGTGGTGAATCTTAACATATATGCTTAGCTTCCAAGGCTTGGCATGAAGACCAGAAAAGATACTTGGACTATTTTTTCATTCTAGCTAGCCAGAAGTAAACTGATGGAAAAATCTAGTAAACATCTCCCTGGTCAGTCTTCCTGACATTACACCAAGCAAAGCAGCGGTAGCTCAGAAAGAGCTGTTGAAATTCAAAAGCAGAGTGCAGTGATGGTTTCTCTCTCACTGAAGTGAACAGAGGCACTTGTGATTCTCTCAACAATAGAGAAATGCAGAGTGCCAGGGCAGGGGGTCCTGCTAGTCAGTATTTACACTGTTCGTATGGGGAAAATTCTGCAGTTACTAATTCTAAGAGACCTGAGCAGCCCAATCCAGGCCCCAACAACTGCTTTGCGTGCATTATACTTAATGTTGAGCTGTTCTGTATGACGTCAGCTGGACTTCTTGCTCCTAAATCACAGACATGTTTTCAAAAAGGATAAATAAGTTCAGATGATTAACTACAAAAAAAAGGCACTGGTTGCCAAAAAATTGTAAATATACAAAATATGTATAATCTCATGAAAAAATGATAAGAGGCACTTTCCTAAATGATGCATATTTAATCTATGGTGTTAACTGTGCTTTGGAGTAGTGGCTAACTCTGAGGTCATCTTTTCTGCTCCACTAGATATTACAAAACTATTGGACATGAAGCTGTTAACACACCTAACTACACTAGAGTCATCACAAGCTGCTTACTTTTGCTGATAATCCTTGATCAGTTTCTTTGCCTTGTTGTATTTCTTTTCCAAGGCTTGATACTGGCTTTGAGTGTCTTTGAGATGTTCATTCACTGTGTGGCATAGTGTTTGAGCCTCAATCCAGTAGCTCTCCAACTTCAACATTCTTTCTTTATTCTCCTCTATGTTCTGCTGAAGCTCGGATTTTTCTAGCTCCCACCTCACTTTCTCATTTTCTGCCACTTGTAGCTGGAGAAGCAAATGCAAGGCAAGAATAATTTGGGTTGTTAATAAATGAGGAAAAAATCTCTCATTTTTATAGCATGCTTTAGATTAAATACCATTATTATATACATTCAATCATCAAAACAGCTTGAGATGAGAAAAGCAAGTATTATTTTCATAATTTCATAGATGATAAAATGAAAGACAAGGAAAGTGAAATGATGTCCCCAAGGTCACACATCTGATAAATGTGAAAACACGCATTAGATCCCAACTGTTGTGATCTTTCCACACTCCACAAGTCATGAAATTCTATGAGCAAAGATGTTTCAGAGTTTGAAATGACCATCAAAAAAAAGTATAATTATTTGTAAAAAGAAAAAAAAATTTAACTAAAAAGGGAGTGAGGAGAGACAGGAAGGGAGGGAAAGAGGGGCAGAAGCAAAGTCTAATGGTTAAGAAGGGGACTTTGGAGACATGATTATTCGGCTTCGATTTGAATCCCAGTTCTGCCTTTATTGGCTATTACTCGGACAAGTAAATGAAGTTCTCCAAGATTCAATTACACCATCCATACAAGAGAACTGTGATATAACACATCAGCAAGCTTCAAATAGCTCCAAGGGCATAATCATCATCTGATAAACATTAGCAGTTTTTACTTTGCTTTTGACCCTTTTGATTATTTTGTTCTTTATTTCAGTTGACACGAAGAGAGTCTGTAGCTCATTATTTTACAGGCAGTGTAATTAATGTCTTGAGCCTTATAAACCCCAATTCCCGTAAAACTATAAGAGATAATATACGTAAAAATATAAATTGTTGCCTGATTAATTCCTTTACATAGAACAGAAAGGTAGGTTTATGTAGTTTCTGTTTCCAGGGAATCTTAGGAGTAGATACTATACTGGTACGATACCCTCATTTCTACAGAAATTCAAGGCTGATTCTTTAGGTGAAGGCTAAAAAATTATTCCCAATAACTGACCTTCAAACCAGTGCTTTATCTACTTGATATGCCTTCTTTAAAGTTCAAAAGGATGCAGAGTTGTTATAAACTATCAATGTCCCAAATCATACAGCTTTCAGCAAATGGAAATCTATTTATATAAAATACATAGACACATATGCTTTGCATATATTTTTAACTAAACACATCTGTGAAACAGATTACAAAGTAAAAAAGTAGCCAAGAACATTTCAAAATTTTCAAAATGGCATAATAAAAATCATAGTAAAGTAAGCTAATCTGTGGATATTATATGCGAACCTAATAATGAGAAAAATACAAAACACTAATTTATAGTATTTTCTAAATTAAGGGTCTGACATGTAAGCTTGAAAGCACTTACAATCATATGAGGAATCTTTTTCCCTGACTATAACAATTTTAAAAATATCCTCTATTCTTCCTTTGTATGTCAAGAAATAACCATTTAAAATAGGACTAGGCTTTTTACTGTGCCTTTTATTAAACAATGTCTTGTATCAAGTTGTTTATTTATCAACCAATACTAATTTAAAAGTTATTATTCACGGAGCTGGGCTGACACCATGAATGATGTATAGACATATTTTGACTAAAGAGCTGCAGAGTGAATTAGCTGAGAAAACCATTTAACCAAAATAGCCTGGTTAATTCATCTCCATTTAAAACACATGGGGAAACCAAAACAGGTATTAAATGTGAACAAGAAAATAGATCATTAGTGGTGGGGGAGTAATTATGTCTTAATATTAAAAACACCATAGAAACAATAAAGAATATTGTTTTAAAGTTATTTCAAAAGATATTTTTAAATTTTTGAAATTATGCATTTGACAAAACTAAACACAAACCATGTCTCCTACAAATATCTTATAATTTATCAATTAAAAATGTCCTTTTGAATCTTCAATTTTTTCATAAATATTGGCTAATAATATACAACTCTCTTTTATCAAGATGTTTTCTCCTCCACACATTTAAATAATATGAACTAAACTCGTCTAAAAATTTCCAGCAGTACCTGGTATCAATTATGCATGTATAATATTCAGTTCATAAAAATTATTAGAAACTAGAAATCATTTCTATCAGAAAAGTGTTAAGACAACACATTGTTCCTAATGAATAAGCTACAAATACATGATTTAAATCTATTTTTAATAAATAAAGGACATCTAATAGCTTGTGTTTAAGGAATTAGTGATCAAAACATACTTTGGATACTTGAACCATTAAAAATATTGCTTTTTGAGGAGATCTCCGGACTGGTCACATATGTGCAAATACAAAAATAAATACATTTAAGAGATGTTATTTGCACGGAGGGGGATGTGGGTGTTGCTTTCATTGGTAGGTTTGTCTATGTATCTCTCACGGTGAAAAATGGATCTCTCCCATTTGTATTCTCTCAAGTACACAGGGCCAAATCCTTTAGCCCTAGAGTTGAATTTATTCATAGTATCTGGAGTTTAAAAAGTACAATTCAAACACCATGGATTGGTGCTTACCTTGGTCTTCAATTTTTGAATCTCTGCTTCTGTAACTGCATGTTTGATTTGCAACTGAAAATTGAAAAGAAAGAAAAAAATCCAACTGAGTGTATCTACATTTTTTAAAGCCTTAGCAGCTAGGAGGCCCTTATTACACAGCAAAAGGCCTGGAAAAGTGCTGCAATGCAGCAGGTTGTAAATTAAAACGTCCAGGGGTGTAGAATGACACTGGGTGCAAACTAATTAAACACAGGGTTTATGGTCTACACTCCCTGACATCAGATTAGGTTACCAATTTAATTGCTAAGAGACTAAAGAGAAGAAAACACCTTTTCTTGCCCTCTTTGCAGCTCTTCCTTTATGAATTAAGCGTCAAGGAAATGTTTTCCTTGCCGCGTCTAGCCGATGGAACGGCTTAAGCTGGCAAGCGAGCCGACGGCGCTGTGAAGACTTAATTCCGGACCTGGAAGAAAGGTGGCGCTGTGGTTCTGTGAGTCGCATACACATTCCAATGAGCAGCTCGGCTGCAAAGAGCGAGAGGAGGAGAACGCAGTTTCTAAGGCGAAATCTGATTTTTTCTTTTTTAACTGTAGGAAAGGTACAAATGAACATTTCTGTCCTCCAAAAGATCTACCCGTATTCAAAAGACTCAGATCCCCTAAAACTTCTGCTACAGCTTGTTAGCGTAACACTCAGCATTTACCTTTGTTTTGCTCTGCCCCTCCCCCCCGACTTTGTTCTCTTTGTAAGGGGAGAATGAATGAATCATTTATTTCTTTAAAGGATCAGTGAATACCGGTTCACAATTTTTTGTCTGAAATCTTTGGGGGGGGGAAGGAGTCAGATATTTCTGAAATTCAGAACTCTTCCAATTTCAAAAAGGTAATAGGATGCATCTTCCATAAACTGCCTATTACCCACAGCAGGGTCTGCAGAGGCACTCTGTAATCAAATACATGAACACGTTTTGCCACCAGACATATGTAAATTCCCACTAAGTGAGATACACAGACATTGTAATTAGCATCCTGTCAGCTTTGGTCGGTTGTACCACTAAATTGGTTTGCTACAAACTTACAAAAGAGACTGTTTGGAACCATTTTGGACTTAGGACTGCACTTGAGGGGCTGTAAACTTTCACTGTTACCATCATCAAGTTAAGTCTAAGAGACTTTCCTATCAGAGTGAGTGAGTCGGCTGACAAACAGAAATGCTGAGTTCCTGAACTAGCGAGGGGATCCTCAGCCCTGTCTCGGGTTTGTCTTTCCCTGCCTCCTCCCAGTTGGAGAGGGCATGTGCGAAGGATTACAAAGGAAAGGTGGAAGATTCAATAGCTCAGTTCGACACCCCTGGATGCCAATGGCAAACAGCCCAGAATCCGAGGGTCCCCAAGTCCTCTGCACAGTGCCCAGGCTCTGCACTGCCACAGCTCTGCTACCGCTCACCGTCCCGAGGGGTGCTCTCGAATGCGTTTTCAGTTTGATCCTTTCCCACATGCAGCTTATCTTACTGTCACTCCTTCTGACCTGACTTGCTGCTGTGACTCCTGCTCCTTTCACCCTCACTCCCTGGCTCCTAAAGCCTTTGCACTCTGACAATCTCTACCGTGAAAACACATGGGGTGAGAATGTTATTTCTATGAGGCCCAAAGGGCCAGTCCTGGCTCTCTTAGCCTCTTCTCACCAGAGCACTAGTGGTCAGCTCGTCCTTCCCTGCCTGTAGCAGATGTTCAGGGCACTAGGGTGCCTGGTAAGGAATCTAATCACAACAAGTTTTCACAGTGATTAGATTGGAAAAAGATACGAAATTCACAGCAGTGCTGTTCCAAAACCCCAGCGACTCCCCTTCCCTTCCTGATGACATCTGCGCTCACTCAAAGCCCTGTTATGGATAGATCTTTGGGGAGCCTGACAACGCCAGGCCGTCCAGCTGTGCAGGCTCAAATGTCCAACTGATACTCAGTGACAAGCCGGGCGGTGCATATATCACTGCAGAATCTGGGTCCTTACACTTCTGGGCTCACTCTAGGCCTGGGAAGACTAAGGCTCAGAGAAGTGACCTGTTCTAATCCTCACCATGGGTCACTATTAAAATCAGGGCTAAAACTCAGATCTTCTGGTTCTTTAGAAGAACCATCTTCCTTAGAAAGTAAGGATTAACTAAACAAGCATTTATATTTTGCTTTATGTTATCTTTTTTAGAGAGAGAGTATTGCTCTGTCACCCAGATTAGGCTGCAGAGGCCTGATCATAGCCTACTGTAACCTTGAACTCCTGGGCTCAAGTGATTCTCCCACCTCAGCCTCCTGAGTAGCTGAGACTAGAA
Organism: Galagoides demidoff; assembly: GCA_963574575.1. Lineage (NCBI taxonomy): Eukaryota > Metazoa > Chordata > Mammalia > Primates > Galagidae > Galagoides > Galagoides demidoff. The sequence continues at coordinate 10,556 of CAUYQV010170681.1, read as the reverse complement.
GCAAACATCACCATGCCTGGTTGACTTTAAGAAAAAAAAAAATTTTTTTTCATAGAGATGAGGGTTTCTCTATGTTGCCCAAGTTGGTCTTAAACTCCCAGCTTCAAATTTTCCTTCTGCTTTGGCTTCCTGGAATTACAGGCATGAGCCACTGTGCCAACCCAATAGGCATCTATGGGGGAGTGGCTATTTGCAAGAGGCTGTCAAGATAACGCTTTCTCCCCCTAAGAAATATGAGGGCTAGTCTTCCCTACCAATATATACTAATAAAAAGAGAAAAGTACTTAGACACTAGATATATTACTTATATATAAACTTATAAGTACATGCATATGGACATACACACATGAATGGTCATATGCTAGGGCATCCAGCAAATTCACCGAGCCAAGTCATTCTGGAGTATCTGGAATTATTATTGACAAGATCTGTGCTTTATACCAAGGTGCCAAGTGTGAAGAACAGTTAAGTTAGATTGCTGGAATTCATTTCAGGCATCATGTGTGCTCTACGTGGCATTAGGAAATTCCTTCTCTTACATACACTTTCTTCACCCGTAAAATTCAGTTCCTTTTAAGACATAACCTTCCCTATTGGATAACTGAATGATACAATCCATGTAAAGGCCTTTGGCACAGAGGCTGGCATAGAACAAATCCTTAATAAAGTCGGCTAGGACCGAGAGCAATCTGAAGAACTCAAATATGATAACCCCAACTCCACCTCTCAGTTACAAGTGCTGAATGCTGTAAAATGTCATACCTGGAATAAAATGAACACCTCTCATTCTGTTTAAAGAGTAGCAAGAAATCAAGGGGGTAGATTTCATAGAGAACACTGCACGATGCACAAGGGCCAATTTTATTTTATTAACTCTTGGGAGGACAACTGAGTATATGGTGTATAACTTGTTGGGACGTTGGACTTTCTTAGCTCAGATTACTGTGACTTCTCTAAGTTGTTTTTCTAGGCCTCAGCTTTACATTTAAAAATTGAGAGGGCTAGAGGGAAGAACTCCAAGGTCCCTGTGCACACATGTGTCATGTTTATGAAACAAAGAACCTGGAAGTACTTATCAAGTTTGTAAGAGCTTAGAAATTCTTCTCCCAAGCCAGCATTTTGGTTCGTGTAAATGTACACAGCTAGATGCATTCACTAATGTGTGGCACCAAGCTAGGTAAAATTGTGAAATAGACCAGGTTGACCTATTCCATATTTCCCATCTCACCAAAAATGGATACTAGAAGGGAGCTGAACTCATTAGCAGTTAGCAGTCAACTGAGAAAAGCTTGGAGTGCTATCGAGCAAAATTTTTGACATATAGAAAAGCAGAATGCATTGTGTAAATTCAGACATTATAAGTTTTCTTAGGACTCGTAAGGCCTAAAATTATAAATATGTGATTACTTTAATTCTAATTGCACATTAAGAGACCTTCTACAAATCCATCACTTTTTTTGACCAAGAAAGCATCCAAAATACTCTCACTGAGCCCTTTCATTTCAAGTACTTGCCTGAACATAAACTTGGCAGGGTACGAGTCATAAACATCTAACAACTCATACTTATGAATGAAGCTATTACAATAAATCCCCAACTTACAAACATCCAAATGATGTACAGCTTGCACCTATGAATGAAGGATATTACAGGTAATAGGTAAGTGTACCTGTTCCAACTTACATACAAATCTGACTTAAGAACAAACCTATAGAAACTATTTCCTTCATAACCTGGGGACTACCTGTAGTAAGAAACTGTGTCTAGTGAGCATAAGTTGCAGGGCTAATAATGCCAAAGTCAGGTTTTAACACTCATCCCACAGTTATTTCCATTAATATGAATTTCTTACATTTGTAGGCCCCTTGATCTTTTTTATTATTTCTCTTGATCATTGCAAATGACTGGGAGGAAGGCAAGACAGACTCTGGTAAGCTCATTGCTCAGATGAAAGTCACACAGCTTCTCCAAGTTTGCCCGAGAAGCAGGCAGAGGAGTGGAAACCATCCTGACCCCCAACCTCTGCTATTCCATTCATTATGTATCTAACTGAACCAGCTGCTTGGAATACAGTTCTCATTTAATCTTTACAAGATCCCTGAGGCACATGTCGTCACTGTCACCTCTCAGCTGAGAAGTTATTACTCCAATTGGAAACCATGGATCACTACTGATAGGCCTGACACTGAATGCAAAATGGTGCTCAATCAGCTGCTAGTATTATTAATGGAACTTAGAAAGAACATCTTCAATATTTTACCATCACTTAGTAACAAGACTATGTGCCAAGTACCATGTGAGTCCTTCAGGATACACGGACATGATGCAGAATCCACCTCCAACATACTTCAGGGAGACTGTTAGATACCACTTTGTGGCAGAAATTCTCCAGATAACCCTGAGGGAAAGGGAGAAGGGAACCTGCTCCTAGATTGAGTCTTTAGTCTTTATTCTCATACCCAGATCAGGTGACCACTGGGTTTGGTCTGTTTGTCCCGCAGAGGACCCTACTTACCAGGCACAGTGAGAAGGACTGGCCTGAGATACTTTCATTTCATGAGAAAGATAAAATTGATTTGCAAAGGGTGAAGGAACTTAACAAAAGAAGCACAGTTAGTAAAATGTTGAGGTTTCTTATTCTAAAGCAATTCTCTAGATTTATCTCAAGAATCAATAACCTTTTCAAAGTACAGGTGTAACGGTTTGCAAGAATGGTCAGGCTGATTGACTGAAGGGAAGGAGGTCAACGGAGCCGGGTAAGAGAAACAGAGTCTGAAAAATGCCTGTTGGAACTTTTGGACTCCAGATAATCTATAATTTGAGAAAAGCCTTGGAATGAGGGGACATTAATAAAAAGAAAAAAAATGAAAGATTTTAACTTATAAGACCAACCTCTTTCATTTTTTTCTGTCATTCTTTAACACGAATGCCACATATACCCACCCTAGGATTTCAGCAAAATAAACATACACATTCCTACAGAGAACATTAGCTCTATTTAACATTCTTCATGTGTGCTTGCTGTGTACATTTTCTGTTTTTTAAAAAAGATGAATCTAGAAAATGTATTCATACCACTGAATCAATATAACCCCAATATAACTGTGCTAGAAATAGAAACATCCTTATACAGAAACATAAATAGTGAGACTGAATTTTTTGTACTCTACTTATCCCGCGAAAACATGGAGAACATTTTTTTTTTAAATGTAATAAATGTCTTTGCAGGAAACATTTTAAGAGCTCTAGTTCTAGAAAGTTTACAATCGAGAGCAATGGTTTCTGCTCTTACTTTGCAAAGGCAAAACAGTAACAAGAAAGTTGCATGGAACCTTCTAGAGTATGTCTGAGCACTGGAATCTGAACTTTTACAAACGTCTTTGTCAGTATTTGATTTATGTCTTTCTTACCCAGAGTAGTGTACGTGCCGCAAAGGTAGGAAAAATAGCCATGTGTGCCTACATTTTGTTGCTGTTAAAAAGAAGCTTTGTCATATCTCTTTTTGTAATTTCTGCCCAAAGTTTTATATATGGCACCTATCTTTATATTAAAAAAGTGTTTTTCTCAGGGAATAATGTATGCAAAATGAACTCAAATTATCTGACTGAACAATATCACAATCTAAGCTGAATGGTAATACTAATTGCAGTGGATGGAGTTTAGGATAAGATTCTCCACCAAGGTCACTCTTTAAGTACATACTCATAAACTGGTTATTAATGATAAAAATGCTGGATGTAGTTGATAGATGGTAATTACAGCTCCTTTTTTAAACAACAACCAAAAAAAACCTGTTTACTGCTAAGTACACAGTCATTTATAGCTCTCTTCATGCGAATAGAAAGATCCACAAGGATAATTTTATTACTTATCCATTTATAATTTTTCAAGGTTCTTTTTCATAGACCTAAGTAAACAAGCTAACACACCTTTTAAACTTCATTTTTATCTCAAGAGAATTATGGAGCAGTTTTTACTGGTGCTGATGGCCTTGGCCCCTGCAGAAGAGTGATGAGAGGAGGCACTGGCCTGCCAGAGTGAATGGTGCAGAGCTAGCAGCTCCCGATGCAAGCTGTCCCTGCTCTCCTCTGAATTACCAGTAAGAAACAAACAAACAAAAAAATACAACTCATAACCGCAAATGAACACAACAATTAAAAATGACTGTTCCATAAAGTTGAATTAAGAAAAATCTATTCAAGATTTACTCTGATGATAGGGAGACACTTTGTGCCACCCTCATTGTTTGTCCAAGGGGAAAAGTGAACAATCTCTGTCATCCTGTCCAGGAACAGGACCTGCAGCCCAGTTGGCTAGCCTACTCATTCCGTATTCATTCAGAATGCAACTGCTACAAGAGAGAAAGCTCAGGCTAATGTTCGGCACACACACTTTCAGCTGCAGACCCCAAGGTGGAATAACATAGACAGGGGTGACTTGGTAGCAATGAATAGTGAAAATTATCTCTTTTAATTTTCTTTTTTTAACTTGGAGAACTCAATGGTGAGATTTGGGATTATTTCTCCTTAGTAAGGAGAATTGCCCTCCAGGATAAACTGCTAGAAACAGCAACTGGGCTGGAAACTAGGCACATGAAAATGCCCTCTTGCTAGATGCTGGGGCTCACGCCTGTAATCCTAGCACTCCAGGAGGCCAAGGTGAATGGATTGCCCGAGCTCACCAGTTCAAGACCAGCCTGAACCTCATCTCTAAAAATAGCTGAGCATTATGACGGGAGCCTGTAGTCCCAGCTACTTGGGAGGCTGAGGCAAAAGAATTGGTTAAGCCCAAGAGTTTGAGGTGCTGTGAGCTATGACACTACAGCACTCTATTGAGGGAACCAAAGTGAGACTCTGCCTCAAAAAAAAAAAAAAGTGCCCTCTTGATGTGGGTCTAAAAGTGAGACTCATAATCAAAAAGTAAATAATTGCCAACTAACACCAAGTACAAAAGAAGTTTTTGTCTCATTTCAAGATAAATAAAGATAAAGCAGGCTGCCTTGGGTCTATGAAAGAATACTACAGATCAAGATAAAGCGATTATCAACCTGAAAACACAAATAAGTAAACCTGTGGAAATGATGCATCCCCTAAGCAAAAAGATATTTGAATGTAACTCTCTGTGCTAGCAGGATGAAGAGAGAGAAAAGAGTGATAGATGAGTAAAAGTTGGACAGAGAGTGAGAAATCCCAGCTTTTAATAAGAGCATCCTGGCACGTTAGCAATACTACCAAGCACAAATGAATCTGAAGTTCAATGCATACTTAATTCTACAGAAAAGAAAATCATTCATGTGATAGGACAAATGTGAGAAACAACTGCAGATAAAAAAATAGACAAAATAAAACCATAAAAAGGAAATAAATATGGATGACAGTATTTTTAGGAAATAGTAAAAAAAAAACAAAAACAAAAAGGAAACAAAACAAAAACAAATATAAAACAAAGCAAATTAGACAAAAAAACAATGAAAGGAGGTCTGCCTGAGAAATTGTAATAACTATAAATATTAAATTATAAGGCTAAAAAAAAAAAGCATCCAAAGGCCAGCTTGAAAATATGTTTAAAATGATAATGTTTGCCCTACAACTTCACCAGAAAAGAAGGTTGTAAATCAAAATGTTAAACCCAGCTAATTATCTTTTCTGTCAGGATAATTGGAATGTCATTCTCGGTATGGGAAGCTCATGACAACTGTACCCTCCACAAATAATAAATTACTTAAAGATACGCTCTGAGAAATTAAGAAAAATCCAGAACTTGAGAATTCAGAAATTATGCTGCAAAAGGAATACTGGTGCATCCTGAATAACCTGAGAGTATAACTGTGTGTTTACCACTGTAAAGCTAACTGAAAACATAAGTTTTAAAAAATGTAACAGATAAATTTTAAGAACAATCAAAAACTTCCACCTGGAGCATTCAAAATGACACTAGTTTGCTCTAAATGTTTAAAGAGAATACTTTTTTTAAAAGTTAAGGATAGGACAAACCAATAAACATAAAAGAAATATAAAGCCCCAAACAGGATGACAGTGGTTAGACCTTGAATAATTATAGCAATAAATTTAAACTAGTCACATTTTCTTATCATATTTGTAAAATTATGATAAAACAAAGTGCTACCTGTAGGGTTATGTTAAAAGTAAGCACATACTTAGACATTGGTATTTATCCAGTAAGTACAAAAAAACCCCAAAACCCAGCATTAAGAAAAATAACTCAAGTGTATACACAAAAGATCGTATTTGTTGCATTTTATGTATTTTTAAAATGGCATCAAAATAGATAATCAAAGCTATAATACACAAAATGTAATGACGAGGTATACTTCTACAATGGGCCTTCATTTCCTATGTTTCACTACAAAAAAGATTAACGATACAAAAGGTCTAAAGCACATAATGTCATTTTTATCACAAATACCTATATCAATCTACAATAAAAACATCACTTTCAAAAAAATCAAAACTCAAAACGATGATATTATCTGACCACAATCTAATAAAACCTTAAATTTAAAACAATTTTATGTTAAAAACTGTTTGTTTAATTGCTCAAGTTAAAGAGAAAATGAAACAGTAAAGATGAAAAATACAGACTATGAAGTGAGGACAACAGGAATGTAAATTGAAACTACAATATGTGGCCGAAGGCATAATAATACAGATTCAGGATTTTTAACTCCTTCTATCTTTAAATAATGAAGTATGACAATAAATTATGAATTGGTTTTAAGAAGTTAGAAGACCAGCAATCAAAGACTCCTGAGGAAAACATGAGGATGGAATAAAGAAAAAACAAGGTAGAAATAACAGAATTAAGGAGAAGGAAACATCCGGTTTAGTACAACAAAGCAAAGTAACAAAAGCCTATTTCCTGTTCTCTTGAATTCAACTTTAGAGATCCCAAAAGAGAAAAAAGGAATGCTTAGGGGATTTAGGGCGGGCCTGGGTCATCAGTTAACAAAAAATGTGTGAGAAACTCTTAAGAGACAGAACACAGATGTTTTCACACATCTTTGGGAAAAGATCTGAAACAGGAGAGCACCAGTAACCAGAAATAAAGGACAGCAATTTAGTTAATCTTTAATCTTGTCCACACAAATCAGAAGATGGCCTCAGCCATAGCCTGATGCTTGGACCTCCTGTCACTACCTCAACCTTTGGTGCCACATGGTAGGTAAGTCAGGATAATACCAGAATCCCATTATAGTTAGACAGTGTAAGGGAGCTGCAATCACTTGTTGTGCAAAATACAATTTTGTTAAAATACATTTAACAAAAACTTCTGAAATACAAAAAGTTGGCACTGGGAAGAGAAGCTGAGGAGAATATGCTATGGTTATTATTTTGTTAAATGCTAAAGACAGTGATGTGTTCTATATATTGCTAGGAAAAAATAACCTAAGACTGAGTCAAAATCAGAGTAATAAAACAAAAATGTCTAATTTGTAAGCAGTAGATGAAAATTTGGTGTGGCCGGCACGTGGCTCACGGCTATAATCCTACCACTCTCAGAGGCCAAGGCCGGTGGATTGCCTGAGTTCAGGAATTTGAGACCAGCCCAAGCAAGAGCAAGACTCCATCTCCACTAAAAATAGGATTGTGGCAGGAGCCTGTAGTCCCAGCTACTCAGGAGGCTGAGGCAAGAGGATCTTTTGAGCCCAAGAGTTTGAGGTTGCTGTGAGCTATGAAGCTGTAACACTCTACCCAGGGTGAAAGAGTAAGACACTGTCTCAAAAAAAAAAAAAAAAAGAAGAAGAAGAAGAAAAAGAAAAGAAAATTTGGTATATCTGATGGCAGGTTGGTAAAAATATTTTTTAAAAAGCAAGAAGCAAGCATAGAAAGTGCAAAATGTAAACTAAAGTGGCAGGCATACTGTGGATTGATTAAACTCATCAACTAACTCACAAAGACCCCCAGAGTAGTACACAAATTAGATGTAGAAGTAGGCTGCCAAAAGGAAATATATTTAAACCAAAACACAGAGTGGATGAAAATAAAACTATAAAAAAAAAAATAGATGCTGTAAAGAAAATATAAAACAAAAGAAATCCACTGTTGCATTTTCACTATCAGACAAAATGGAATTGGGGGCAAAATGCATGAGAGGGCAAGAGAGATGTTACAATAAATCAAGAACTTGTAATAAGCCGAAACATACATGCAGCTAACAGCAAAGATTTAAACAACAGTAGCCGGTGATTTTAATACATGCCTTTCAGAATTGGTAAATCAAGCAGACAAAATCTAAGCCATGTTACAGAAGAAATGTATGTGTTTGTATTATTAATCTTATCTGAACATAAAAAAGATGTAAACTTCATACCTGAGCATAGAACATGTATGCTTTTTGCATATACAAGGAATATTAAAGCATATTTAATATTAAGATTAATATTAAAGCTGTTTATGAGTCCAGCTGCAAACTCTCCACAAATAATATCTACTGACTGCAGTTATGCTTTCTGATGATCAGAGGGCAATAAAGTTAAAACCTAGTAACAAAGTATAGCAAAATAAAGTTCCATATGTCTGGAAGGTAAAAAATGTGCTACTGTGTAATTCTTCTGTTAAAAAGGGGAAATTGCAAGAGAAATTACATGTAAAATAGCATTCTACATGTAAAAAACCATTAACATGTAGCTAAAGCGGTATTCAGAAATATTGTACTTATCAGAATGTAAGTTATAAGTATACTAACTGAAACTGATCAACATCAAAAAAGAAGAAAGGAAGAAAAATAAAGATACTGGGGTTTTTTTTTTATTAATTTAAGAAGAAACAATTAGAAACTTAAAGACTAACGTGACAGATACAATTATAGGAAAAAACAACTGAGTAAAAAAGTAAAAAAAAAAAATTCAAATTTAAAAAGGAAGGGTAACTAATTACAGATATAAAATACTTTGATACTTTGAAAATTATTTACAAACATCTAAGTTGATAAATACAAAGCATAGAGGAAATATGTAAATTTCTTTAAACATAAAAAGTACCAAAATCATTCCCGCAAAATTGAAAACTTGATAGAATTACAGCTATTATAAAAGACACTTAAAATCTTCCTGCACAAATACACAGATGGTTTTAACTAAGTAATAATAAACTTTAAGGAAAAGAAATTTCTATCTTACGCAAATCATTAAGTCTCTGATAAAAGCCATTTCTGAAAATAGGAAAACAGGGAAAATGTCCTAAATTATATCGAAGCTAATACAATCTTTGTATCAGCTTTTGATTAACCCATTCTAGTCACATTTTCTGATACTGTAGCTGGACATTTATGTAACTAATAGACGTTACTATAAAATTTTAGAAAGGATCAGAAAAAATATTTAGATTAAACAGATATATTCCATGAACTCAAATTAAAAGATGCAATGTCATAAAATGATAGCGCTCTGCAAATTAATTTACTAGTTTAATATAATGACAATACAAATGCAGAAGAGTATTTTTCCAAGGAATTAATAAAGTGATTCAAATGTTTTCTTGAGTAAGTTGAAAAGTAAAAGAATTTTTGAAGAAAAGTTAGATGGAACTGATTTGTCCTATCAATGTTAGCGTATATTCTGATTGTACCGCACTGAAGAGAAATGAGAAAATAGAACAGAAGATAGAGGCCAAAAACAGTGTAGAGTGGAAAGGCAAACCTGTATAGATAATGTTGGCCTTCCAAGCAGAGAGAAATGGGTAAATAAGCATCAAATAACAATGCTAGCCAACCTGTCAACCATTTGAAAAATTAAATGTGGACTTGTCTTATTTTACGCCACAAATTCCAGTCCGTGATTGATACCATTTATTCACTAAATATTTAACTACCAAGTATACGCCAAAAACTGTGCAAAGATGAAGCTATGACAATGAGCAAAAACGTAGGAGCTCAGAGTCTAGTAGGAAGATACATGATAAGCCAAAGCAGGACTGATTTGAGATGTCAGTCTGACGTGTTTTGCCCAAATATTATAACCCATGTTTTTATTTAAGATAAAGTAATAAAAGGACCTTGTAATATGAAACTTCATAAAGACTCCAATACAGGTGTCCTCAAACTACGGCCTGTGGGCCACATGTGACCCGCTGAGGACATTTATCCGGCCCTTCAGGTGTTTTTGTCACCACTGCCTGTCCTGCTTAGCAGCCAACTTGTCCCGGGGCCCGCAGTCCAGCCCTCCAACGGTCTGAAGGACAGTGAACTGGCCCCCTGTTTAAAAAGTTTGAGGATCCCTGCTCCAATACATCATTGACCCTCCACACTCACCCCAGGCTTTGTGCATAATCCTGTAAAAAATAGCCAGTGCTGTACAATCATTAGACATGCATATTTATCACATAAAGCAATTTGAGGCTGTGATAATGACAGTGTACAAGATACAAATGCCATAAAGAAACACAGTTGATAGTGTGGCCATCTCCTAAAGAAATGAATACATTTGTGTTAAATATAAAATAAATGAAGATAAAAGAATCACAAGTAGAATGATGTGATAGTTGCCTGCTCTTGAGATGGGGACAAACTTCCAATTCTTAAAAACCAAAATTAAAACA